>JASFAX010003584.1:0-42053 GCA_030737875.1 Allium sativum
ACAAGAGAATTACTTCCATCAACAATCAATTTACGATTGCATGACGCTATGCAATCTGAAGGTTAAAACATTTAGCGTTATCTTAAATTGATATAACTACAACATACGTTGAAAATAAAAAATATATCGTTAAAATAAAAAGTTAGATAGGAATTTGTTAATTTTTCATTGTAACATTACCAGTGTAACCATGCGGTCCGATTCAGCGTAATATGATTTGGTAACACTTTAAACCGCAATCGAACCGTATCGTAGTGAGTCGGTTCGGTTTGGGCTGTTTGCTTTAGAGAGAGAATCTGGTGCGGTTTTCCGCATCATTTTTGCGGTCTGGTCTAGGCGGTTTCCGCATTGCAATGCGGTTTATGCCCACCCCTGCCATATATATCGCTTCTACCCAAAATCCCTCTTCTAGGCTAGCGGTCAGTCTCAAACCCATAGCTCTTTCTCATAATATCCAACACATGCTCCCGTCACTCCAAAAGAATGCGACTTAGTAAAAAAATCTCTAAATACACGCTAGGACGCACAATAGTTAGTGAATTCTTGTGACAAAAATTCACTACTATTATCAACTTTAAGAACTCTCAACTGCTTTCCCGATTTCTTCTCAACTAAGATTTTCCACTTTCAAAATTAGGCAAATATTTCGGATATAGTCTTCATAAAATAGACCCAGACCTTCCATGAGAAATCATCAACAAATAAGATGAAGAAACCGGCTCTACCAAAAGATGCAATTGGGGTGGGTCCCCATACATAAGAATGAACATACTCTAGAAATTCTATAGCTTCAGGTCTTCCAACATCAAATGTGACATGCTTCTTCTTTCCAAAAGAATAATCTCCACAAGAGCTAGGCTTTGATTGAGAATCATCAGCAATTAACCTACGCTTCTTTAATACTTCAAGACTCTCCTCATCAACATGACCTAAACGAAGGTGTCATAATCGAGTAGAATCTGGAATGCTAGAATTAGTAGAAATTACCATATCTTCCAAGACCGTCTCTCCAGGAAGCATATAAATATCATCGACTCGCACCCCTTTCATCACTACCAAGGAACCCTTTGTCACTCTTGAATTCTCTCCATCTATTATTATACTTATACCATGTTTACTCAAAGATCCAACTAACAACAAACTCTTATGCATCATCGAAACATGTCTAACATCCGTGTTAGTTTTAAACACCATCATGCATCTTAAACTTCACACTTCCAACGCCTGCAACATGACAAGATGTATCATTCTCCAAACGAACTGATCCACCATCAATCTTCTCATAGCGGACAAAACAACTCCTATCTGGCGTTATATGGCAAGAGGCTCCACAATCAATTAACCAATTTGTAATCTCTAAAGGTGAAATACTAGCTGAAAATAATGATGTATCACCATCACATCTATCTGCATCGGATCTAACTACTGTCAAAATTGAAGTTTTATCCTTCTTCTCCCTCTCTTCTGTCTAAGAGCTAAATTATTTTGCATGAAATGACTCTTCTTCTTACAATAATAATAAGCACCTCTTCTATAACCCATGAGGTGGGTCCTATGCATATCTCCTCCAAGGCACTTCTGCATCTTATCTCTTCCTCTAAGTGAACGAAGTTGTTGTTGAAGGACACCATTATTAGTCTTCACTTTGATCTTCCATGTCCCAAAAACTTCTCTTCTAACAAAGTTGGTGACTCCATAATTTTTCAAACCACCACTAAAAGAATAAGCCATTGTAACTAATTCAAAACAAGAAAGCTAACTCCACTACCAATCTATTGTGCGAATAATTGCACAAATTGCACCAATACCAATTTATTGTGCAAAATATTGATTTGCACAAACTTCAAAACTACATAACGGAATACAAAAGGTGCTCCTACAAGAAGAGAATCTATCTTGTCGATTAATTATCAGCCGCCAATTCAATGAAAAATAATCACCAAACAAAACAAAAATAGAAGAAGAGAAGAAGACACAAAGATTTAACGTGGTTCGGCTATGCGTAATCATTTATTTCACTGAAGAGAGTACAAAAAAGAACATAAGAGAGAAATTACAAATGTATAGATAGTAGATGTAGAGACCAACCTATAATTACAAATTGAATAATCAATTTCAATAAAGACTTATATGCACTCAAAAATCTCTAATTAATTAACCATAGAAATTAGGGTTTATTGAAAAAGAGGATAATGGTGGATCATCTCTCACATTCACACTCCACAAATATAAAGATTTAAATAGGCTTTAAGATGAAAGGTTGCTTGGAGATGAAGAGGATTAATTTCCTGGTTGTCTTGAAACTTTTCCTAATGTCCAAGATTTGATTGCACTGTAAATAGAAAATGAAGATCTTGGTTTCCATACGTTTCCTCCCTTGCATGATTCTCTAAGTCTAATCATTTATTTCTTCATATTACAAAATTAATGAATTTATAAATATACATCTTTCCTCATTTATAAACTCATTAATTAATTAATTAATTAATTAATTACGTAATCAATTTATTTTCTACCAAAATATCCTCTTAAATATTTCCACATATAACATAATTGAGTGAGTGAATTAATTAATTATTTTTTTCCCTCTTAAACAAATATTTGAATCACATAAATTCAATAAGTATGATCAGCTTTTCTCTAACCTTTGTTGTTTTATAGTGGGTTGACCTTGACTAGAGCTGACCAGGCCTGGACCGAGTCAGATTAAGAAGTATCTTTGAAGTTTTTATAGTGTAGGTAGAGGCGTACCTATGTGAGGCCCAGTGGGGCTGCCGCCCCCACTGGATTTTGTCTTTTCTTCTAATTTACTACTCCTGACATTGTTCAATTTTTTATGTATTACACTTACTATTCTAGGCCTTTACTGATCATACTGAAGATGCTTTTTGAACTATAGATTATTTATTCATTCTCTTAGAAACCATCACACTATTAATCACTATGTAGAGGATCTCTAAATCCAAATGTCCAAATTTAATGAAACTCTAATCTCATTTTGAATTAGTACAAACAAGTTCCATTGTGTAAACTCTCCATCTATACAACCTTGCAAATGCGACTTCTTTATCTCATATTATACATGCTTGCATGGTAAAATTTAACACAAATGTTCAAGTTAAAATAATAACAAATTATATCATTATGGATATGCTTATGGATATTAGTATAAATTAATAATGTTTCATCATCACATTTCTTTATTTCATAGTTTTTTTATAAACATTAGTATTAAAATTATATTATGTTTCCAAACTTTTTTATTTATACTCTTAAAATTATTAATTACCGGCGGAGCGGATAAATATCTGATATCCGTCCGTATCCGAAAATTAAGCGGATACAGATATCTGATATCCGAAAATTAAACGGATACGAATATCAGATATCCGAAGATAACTTCGAATATGAATACAGATATGACACTATCCGTATCCGAAAGCATCTGTTGACAGTCCAAACTATGACAATATAGGCTTTTTTTTTTCAAGTTGCCCCCCATTGGTTCAAATGTCTGCGTACGTCATTGAGTGTAGGTAGAAAACAAAATTTATTTTTTACTCATTGAATATAATAGTTGAGCACTTATCGCATTAAGTGACTTATCCATTTGTGGTTGACATAGCTTTTTCGATTAATAAAAGAAACAAATAGTTGAGCACAAAATTCATTAAATCTAAATGACATTTGAATTCGAGGAGCAAAACAGGAGTAAAATAAAGAACTACATTATTTACCTTTCAGTTCAATCAAATTTAAAAATAATGATAGCTGGTTAATGTTAATAAAAAGTCTTTTTAAACAGTTTTGTGAACCTTTTTTTTTTTAATCTAAAAGTGGACCTAATATTAGAAAGAAGTAAATAACAATTGGGTGCGAATTATCAAGTCAAATTAAATTAGCAAATATAAATGTACATTTCCAAATTTGTCCAGTTTCTGAAGGACGGCGACTTCGATATTATTTTCCACCAAATAATAATATATAATAGGCAAACACAGAAAAAGACATTTAATGGGGGAAAATTAATGGAGAAAGGTTGAAGATTTACGTTGAATTAAACCCACCATCGGTACGTGTTTTTCACCTTTTTACTTGACTTGGGGGCAAACTTTTTTTCTTGCAATTCGAATGAATTTTAGCTGTTTTGTTGAATTAGATTCGAAGGCGGTATACAATTTTAGGTTAGGGTTAGTTTATGTGGATTCTTCGGTATTATGGGTTAAGTCAATTAAATTCCTTAATATACTAGGTTTGGAATTTGATTGATTTTTACCAGATTACATTTAGCTGTAAATTTTGTTCAATTTTGGTTTGCTGATAACGATGGAGTCGTTTGTGAATTTTGTGCATTGAGAGAGTCGATTTGTTAAGCATTTGGAGGATCATAATGTTGTGTTGTTACATTTGCAGGGGAGAACTCATACGCTTTGTTATATTATGAAAGTATGTTATAGAGCTTGGTTCCACGACGCCCTAAAGTCTAGCACCTCTTCGGAGAGTCTATTTGTTCCATTAAATTTTTTGATGCAAAGACAATTGGATGATTGTAATGTTGTGTTTTGATATTTAGAGGTGGTTACACTTTGTTATATTATGAAATTATGTTCTAGAGCTAGGTTACATGACTCCTTTAAGTCTAATATCCCAGATACATATCAATTTAGTCCGTTAAATTCATTTTACTACTATCTTAAACTAATCCATTATGAAAAATTCAGTAGATCATTGTAAAATTATAATTACAGCATAATATTGGAAGCCAGAGCAAAGTAGCAGCTTAAAATGCTTATATACGCAGGGACGTTTAACTTTTAGTTAGTTGAGTAGATAAATAAATTGTCTGCTTATGTTGTAATTATCTTTCATAATTACAGAAAAGAGAGTTGATGCTTATTCTGTGTTATTGTGACTATTAAGAAAAATTACAGTTGAGTACTTGTGATTTTTTTCAAGCATGTTTGCAATTGGTAGAATGTACTCATTGAAGTAGTATGCAGTTATTGCAGCACTACAAAAACGTGATACTGAATATATCATAAACGTTGTTTTATTTTGTTATTGAATATGTTTTATGGTAATTGCAGCAGTATCAGTTGTAAATCTACTATTTCTCCATCATAATTCATCTCCGGAAACAAAAACAAAAAATACCTTCTGTTTGTTGACCCCTTATTTGTTTGAGCCATCACTTTTGAATTTGCAAGACTCAATCGTAGTGTGGGTATTATAGCTTTTCAAATGAAGGCCGAAGAAGATTAGAGAAGTGTATTCTTAATTTTCTTCTCTATGCTTCCTTGTTTTGATGGCTATTGATCCCTCCGTTGAAACACAAAGCGCCCAGACCGATAGATTACCGTTACTTATGGAGCGATCTAGTAATAACCATGGCAATGAACATGTAATTGACATAGGAAGAGTTATCGTCCCTTCTGTATCTGTAATTGATCATAGTAACTCTGGTGAACTGCATCATGAAACTAGAACTTCAACTACTACACGTGCTCCTACTGTCTCACCATCTTCAGTATCACCTGTAGCTTCAAATTCAAGAAATGTTTCCTTTGCAAGAAGAAATGAGAACTATGGACGGCGTAGTAGAAGTCCTCTAAATTCAGGGTTATGGATTTCGATTGAGCTTGTTGTTAACCTCAGTCAGATTATCGCTGCAATTGCTGTCCTTTCAGTATCCCGACATGAGGAACCACAGGCTCCACTATTTGCATGGATAGTAGGGTATACATTGGGATGTTTCTTTACGCTTCCACATCTATATTGGCGATACATACATCGTAGCAATCAAGGATCAGATCAAGATTCCCCACGGTCACACTCAAGTAATGGTCAAACTAATCCGCCTGAAGCTACAACGTATACTGTGATTTCTGTGAATCAAAGTGTGGAAGAAGATAGGAGTCGCATCGCTGCTTCAGTTTCAAGGTTTAGACAAAATTTATCGAGCCCGAGGTATGCTTACCTTTATCCCGTCTTTTTTTTTTTTTTTTTTTTTTGACTGCACATGTTTTTAAGGATCACAAGTTGCATGACTGTAAATCCACACGATTGACTTTTAGATATACTTCCACAATACTACTCATGATTCTATAAAGCCTTATATCCGAGGCGAAGAAAAGATCTGGAAGATGATGCTGTCAGTTATCCACTGAAAAGAAAAACGATTTACTCCTGCGGATACCAGTCAATGCCTCTAGTTGTTTAATATAGCTCTAAAAGCCATATATTTGGGATAGAGAAATTGACATGTTTATGATGGGTAAAACACATATTTTGCGAAGTATCCATGGAGTTGTACCATACTGATTTGCTTTCAAAACAATCCATCGCTCTCGGCGTGGTTTGCTGCACATTTACACTCACTTTGCTAGAATTTCGATTTAATGATTGTGTTCCTGCTATGGAAGGAAATCTTGTAATACGAGTTTGACCATCTAAATTTATGTTTTCATGTTAATAGGATTAAGTTTAGTATTATGCGTTTGTGGAGTAAAGCAACTTTTATGTATGCTTAATAGCAAGCATGCTTATGTTCAAACATGTTTTTATTAATTAAGTATACTATCGAATTACATCTTACACAAAAGTTGTTGCTAGTAGCGTTCTTTACATTAGCTTGCAATTCATAAATTCAGTCAAACCTTTGTCACACATTGCTACTGACAGATATCATATCAACTCAGTTTTCCTGTTGCATACCATCCGTTTGAGTTGATGGTCATTTGACTCATTCTCTTGCGTACATATGAGTTGTTTTATCATTTTGAAATATATAAGCTAATATATATGAGGTTTGATAAATTTGAATCTAATCTCTATATGTTGATTTTCCAAATGTGTGTTTGTATGCACCAGAAACTAATGTTTACAGTTTTCTGCAATAATACAGTGTTAAGTTCCATTTGATTCTGTAACAAGTTGACTTTTCGACTAGTTTGCTGCATATATGATGTTTATTCAAATATCGAACGTTTTGCTTTTTGTAAAAGAACATGATATTGGAAACATATCATATGAATTTGTGCTAAATTACCAGTCGATAAGGATAAAAATGATGATTTATTTTCCAAATATTATTTTTGCCAAATGTGAGGTGTAGCATGAATCAATATCAAGGTTTTAAATCTCGGATATCGGCCGCATTTCGTCTTAGGGATTTTAGAGACTTGATCTCGTATCGGGGGGGATCTTAGATGAGATAAGTCTCACTCGGGGGTTCACCTCGGATTTTCATCTCGGATCTGAAAGTTCATATCGGAACAATCTCAGGGTACATAATATTTTTACATATGATTTTTATGAATGCTATTATAAATATGGTAACTTACACGTAATTGCAAAATCACTTTATTATTCTTAATTTATGAAAGACCATTCACACTCTAAACCGTAATATGCTTAAAATAGAAACATAGCACATTGCTAATAGATCAATACTTACAAACATATGATCCATGAATATGAATTATTGTTGGATATATAACATAAAAAAGATCCAAAACATTAAATAGTTCAGTATAAGTAGAACATAAAATACATAATTTCATAGGTAACATGTATGCAAAGAAAGAAACTATGAAAATCGTAAGCATTGTAGAACATACGTGAACATACGGTATGGTCATTTAACATGCAAAAATGTTAAATGACAGGAAATTATCATGACTAAATTTGAGTTTTTCAATTATTGTTCTGGTTCAGACACGGATTTAAATTTTAACAAGAAGAACCAAGATCTCGGACGAAATTCCAGTATCTCGTCTCGATCGATATATCGTTTGATATTGCAATATCTTAGGCGATATATTCAAAAGGAGATTTACAGTGAGATTTATTGTTTCGTTTCAGAAGAATCCCCAAAATGAGATCTCGGACGAGATCTCGGGCGATATTTACTAGATCTGAAACAGTGATCAATATTGTATATGTCTAATACAGTTTTATATACCGCAAACAATTTATGTCTCAGTGGTTATGATTGTCGCTAGGAACTTAACTTCAATGATAATTATTGTGGCATGCTTTTACTAAATGATATATGTATACGGATAATTCAATTGGATGCCAGCAACAAATGTCATGCAAAAGCAAAGATCGACAACTCTGAGAAATTAATATGACAGAAGAAACTAAAGCAAGATTTTCTGTATTCCTTCTATCAAATTTTCTTGCGATGCGAGTAAACGAAGTTTTGAGGTTTTAACTGAAACATAGAGATTTTTGTCCTTCCGTTTCAGTTTCAGTGGAGGCCAAATGAAACCAAACCGAAACTCTAATTCCATACTAAATAATCGATCTTCAAATTTTATAGAAGAAACTCAAAAAAGAATTAATTTGAATTTCAAATATACAAATACTCAAAATTTGAAACATATAAAACTGAAATAGCATTAACTAAAAAAGATTTAGAAACGAAGTAATGAACAAACATTTTTTTAATGTTATAAATATTCATGATTAATTAGTATTCTTTCTTTATCCTTATTTTCTAATCGAGGATAAATTTAACAAATATTCTTGAAACCAATTTTTTGAAATTTATGAATTAGGTGGAAAATTCCTAAAATTACAAAACATCGAAACCGGGACCGATACCGAGATATCAAACTTTGAAGTAAACATATGCTTGTTTAGTCATATTTTCCTGGCATAACATTCATCTGTATGTGCATAAAACATCGTAAATTAGTCTTTTATGCTATCACTTGTGAGGAAAGCTAATAATCTCTACTATCAATTACGAACATTCAATTACTAGAATTTTCCTGTGTCCTTTAGAAATTTCTAAAATGCCTTAGATGGTATACCTTCGTGACCACTCATCAACGGAATCACGCAATCGGTTCGTGGCACTCACCATCACCCCTTTCCAACCACCCATCAACAGGATTTCATTCTTAGTTTGCATCCGACACCACCGACAAAACATTTGAAATGTGTTGTGACCGTCAAAGCTTTGGCATTTACAACACATCCTTATAAATAAAAAGTAAGTACAATTAGCTATTAAATGTACGCACGTGCGATTTATTAGCTAACAATAATGTTAATCATAATAAAACGTGTTTAAGCACGTTTTGAGATTTCATGAGGCAAGATGGTGTTGGGCTGAAATGATACCTTATTGGCATTTTGGAATACCTTAGTTTAGCGTACATTAATTATGTTATTCGCATTGTATTCCAGTTTATTAATGCAATAATTTTTTTCTGTGCTGATGGTGGTGTGTCATGTAAGCAAGTATATAGGAGAGCAGCCTTGCCTACAATTGTGAAATAAATCACTGATTATGTTCCAAGCTTTGTCATATTCACTGCTTACTATATATATTATTGCATTTACACATCTGCACTAACTAGCAAATTCCTTTCGATCTAACGATGAAATATGTGTTATAGGTTTGTGGCATTTGTCGACCACTTTAAAATGGCATTGGACTGTTTTTTTGCAGTATGGTTTGTTGTTGGAAACGTGTGGGTATTTGGCGGACACTCTTCTGCCTCTGATGCTCCAAATTTGTACAGGTATGGATGAGTTCCTCATCACTTCCTTGTTATTATATCCAAATATTTTCCGCTATAACTTTCAACCCATAACCAATACCCTATCCTGAATGCCCTATCCTGGTTTCATCTGAGCTGAGCATATGGTTTAAATCAACTTAAACATAACCGTGTTCCTTTTGCCTTTCTCAGGCTATGTATAGTGTTTCTCACGTTCAGCTGCATTGGATATGCCATGCCATTTATTCTGTGTGCTATGATTTGCTGCTGTCTGCCATGCATTATTTCTATAGTGGGCCTACGAGAGGATATGGGACAGACCAGAGGAGCTACCACTGAGTCGATTGAAGCGTTGCCAACCTATAAGTTTAAAACAAAGCCAACTGAAAATGGAGAAGAGACCGACTTAGACAGTCCTAGAGAGGGTGGGATCTTGGCTGCAGGTACTGATAAGGAAAGAATCATCTCTGCCGAAGATGCTGTAAGTTTTTTTTTTCTCTCCAGAAAACGTTATGCATTTAATTTTTGTTGATAAATGTATAGTCAATGAACCAAAATGTAATATGTCATGTAGCTGTGTTGCATCTGCCTTGCAAAATATACTGACGATGACGAACTCCGAGAACTGCCATGTACACACTTTTTTCATAAAGAGTGCGTGGACAAATGGCTGAAGATCAATGGATTATGCCCCCTATGCAAGTTTGATGTGGGAACTACGGGCTCCGGTGCAAATTCTAACTCTGATAGACGCCACAGTGAGAGAAGGACCCATTCCGAAGAAGAAGCCCAATAGATTTGGGATTCTTCCTGAATGATTTGTCTTTGTAAAGCGTAGTTGAATATATTGAAATAGTTAACTTTTCTGTTTTTGTTGCTCACTGGTGTTTTACAATGATATATGAATGGAGTTACCAGTGTGGTGTTCCAGTGTGAAAATTGATGTTTTTATATTATCTTGAATTTTCTTCTTGCTTGTAGTTAGATGGTTTTCTTTTCTCTTTATTATTATTGATAAGTAAAAGGGATTTAAAGTTATATATAGCTAGTGTGTAACACGTGCGTTGTACATAATAATATTATGAAAAAAACAATAACAATGTTTATTATTTTAGTGTTAAAATGATAAACTTTGTTATGTAATATATGATAAATTTTAATATGAAATGCATAAACTTCTAATTAAAATTATTATTATTGTTTACAGGGAAAAATTGTGAAGGACAAAAAGAAAAGAAATTTATGTCAAAAGGACAAGGGAGAAAAATATTAGCCAAGAGGACAAAGTTTAGAGTAAACTATAAAATACTAGTGGGTAGGGGTGGACGTTAGCGGTTAACCGAACAGATTGGTTAATATTTCCAGTTAACCGCTTATTTTGTACGGTTCGGTTAACCGAATTTCGGTTAATTGAGGACAGCTTTATTCGACCGAACCGAAAATATTTATCCACGGTTAACCGTTCGATTTAAACGGTTAACCGTTCGATTTACATAATATTGCATAAAGTTACAGCAGTAACTGATTAGTGATTACTCTACTGATATTGTAAAGTTATAGCAGTTACAACATAAAGTTACATAATATTTCCTAACCATGTCAAACACATCCATAAAGTTAAGCATGCATTTCAGACTTTCGGACATTCAATTCTTTCTAACTGGGATGTAGTAATCCAAAAATAAGTTGGTGTAAACTACATTTAGCCAAAAAGGAAATATGAACGGTGCCCAGTTAAGTTAGAACTCAAAGAATTAAGTTAGAAGTTTGACATCGAAGATCATATTCATGTTAAACTACATTTATAAACATGCAACTTCATGCACTGAATGGGACTATAATTAACATAAGTCCTATACAAAATAATAAGTGGTATATTTGCCTCATGTGCATAACAATTCAACTTCATGCACTGAATGGGAATCAGAACTGTTAATAACTAAATACAGTCACCCTGTAAGCACATGTAAGTATGTAACCGTGCCGCAATTTGAAACAAAAACGATAGCAATTGATGAAAACATACATAACAGTTTTATTCAAAAGGTGGACTGACTGTAACTGTATGTAGTTTTATAGATTTACAGTTTACAGATTTACATACATAAGCACATGTCGGTTAACCGATGAAAAAAAATTGGTCGGTTAACCGATGAAAAAAAATTGGTCGGTTAACCGAACCTACCAAGATTATATTATCCGTTAACCGAACCGAAACTCTTCGATTAAGGTCGGTCGGTTAACCGATGATGTCGGTTAAGTCGGTTAAATCGGTTAAATCGGATAAATGCCCACCCCTACTAGTGGGCCCCTGAATTCCACCATTTAGTGTAAAATTGTCCTTGAGGATAAATTTTTTGTTGACTGTCCTTATGAACAAATATCTGTTTGACTTTGTCCTTCACACTAAAAACCCCTATTGTTTATGTGTAATTAATGTTCTATAGCTTACACAAAGATTATATATGCATTTGCATGAGATTTTTTTAGTCATTTTTGTTAATATAGATATACATATTGAAATTGATGTATATTAATAATTTATTCAATGAATAAGCAAATATTATTTAAGAGAATTTGTTTGAATAAGTTAAATGTAAAATTACGAAGTTCCGTTGAATTTTATAGGTCATCAAGAAAAATTGAAAAGATATTTGCAAAAAAGGTATAAATTTGTGGTGGAGTTATTGATCTTCAAAAGGGAATTTTATGATATAATAATATATGGTAAATTCTTAATATAAATGAGTCGTAAATAATTTACAAATTAACTTTTTCATTACTGTTGATATACATAGTTCATTGTGTGATTTATATATCTTTATAGTTGCATGGATTTTTTTTAATTTTTTTTATATGAATATATATAGTAAAATTGGCGTATATTTTTAAGTGTTACTAGAAAAATGGAATAAATACTCTCTAAGATTATTTGTTACATTCAACATCGTATAATTAATTTAAACGTATAATCTTAAATGTACAATGTTAAGTGATACCGTGCAGCTTTTTTTATAAATAACTAAATGAATGATAACATGTAAGTGTTTGACATTAATATTATAATGCAATACATGGTAAGTATATTGACATAAATGGGTTTAACTTTAAACTTGTGACAGTTATTGTGTACAATTTATGTTAGGCTTTTGACGTGTTTATTTATTTGATTTTTTTTTTCATTTTTGTTAAGATGAATATGATTGATCTTAGTATGATTTATTAGGCAAATCAATGAATAATAGTTTGCTAAAATTATTTAAATAGCTTTAATATTAAGTAATTAATTGTAAATATGGTACAAAATGTAAAATATTAAAAAAGAGTTGTGCGATACTTAAATGATTATAGAAAATTTGAAACGTAGGTATCTGAAGCCTAAAAAACATAATTTTGTCATTTTTAGTATTTAAAAGAAATATTGTTAATTAAACTTATTTAAATTACTAAAATTTTGGGTTTTCGTAATTAATTTAAATATGTGGATTTAAACATAAAATGTTATGAGCTAACTATTAATAAAAATTGTGTAAACTTTGAAATGTCCATATCAAAATGCAAAATGAGAGAAGAAGTAAAATAATGTGAGAGAAATAATAAATAAGTGTAAAGTAATAAACTAATTTAAACTAAAATATCTGGAGAGAACTAAGGAGAATGGAGAAAATTACTACAATTAAGGAGAGAGCTTTAAAAGGTTCTACTTTACTATTATTTAATATATTTATGCTCCGTTTGGATCCATTTAAATAAATCAAGTTTATTTAAAATTTTCTTTGAAGTTAAAACCAAAAAATAACATAGTGATAAATATTAGCCAATTTAAAAGGGGAATAAATGCGCATTATTAATATATAGTTTAACAACTGGAATCACACGACTTAATTATATTATAAAAATTAAATATCATTTCTGCTTTCTTTGTTGACAAAATTTTGTAGTTTTAAAAATTTTGGGCTCCCTGAATATACAGTATAGCTAGGTCCGGTCGAAAAGGGAGTCGAGAGAGAACACCCAATCTCCTCTTCCCCCTTCTAGGGCACCACCACGAGTAACGGCTTGGATAGGCAACAAAATTTCGTAGTTGCTGTTGTGTATTATAGTAAGGAGGAATTGCAAAAGTAGCTTGAAATGTTAATGTAGTACATTGGTTTCTTATGGATTCGTGTTCATATCCACCTAGGTTCAAATCTAGAATCATGACTTTGTATTTTAATGTTTTTCCAGTGCAATTTTCTGATTTTCTGCTAAACCAGCCTGTATAATTGGGCCAGTACTGAATATAACAAATAGAGCTAGATATCATATCATTTTAGTGGAAAAAGCCACCCTTTGTTTGCGTCAAAACTGAAATTATATCGTTTAAGAAAGTTAATAATAAAAACATACCTATTTGTTGTGGTCGTTTTTCATTTTATCATCATATTTTCATTTGTGTATATCTTTTATCTTAATGCTTTTAGCTGCCTTTTTTGATGCCAAATTAATATTTCCATTAGAGTTACACGCTTAGCATATTACTACTTAAGCAACCATTCACAACCACTCCATCCAATACTATAAGATTTTACAATTTTCAGGATTTGCACAATTTGCTAAAGCACTTGAAAAACTTACGGTAAAGTAATGGTAGTTAAACACTAATAAGGTTGATTTCTAGATTTACTACTTACGTTAAAAAAATGTCTATAATCATAG
This sequence comes from Allium sativum, assembly GCA_030737875.1. NCBI lineage: Eukaryota > Viridiplantae > Streptophyta > Magnoliopsida > Asparagales > Amaryllidaceae > Allium > Allium sativum. The sequence goes on from JASFAX010003584.1 coordinate 14,217, forward strand.
CACATGATTAGATTATTGTGTTTTGTTCATAACCACTACATAGTAAAATAATTCAAAAGTCGAACAATTTGTCGAACCACGTGAAAATATGCAACACGATAATGGTAGTCAAGTTGTAGCAAAGATAACTATGTATCAACTGCATATGTTAAACAATGTTGTTGACTTAAAATTTAGTCAACCTTAGAGTTAGGCTAATGCATCCATCCATAGCCACTAGAAAGTAAAATTGCGAGATTTGAAAAATCTGCTGAACCACAAGAAAATACGCGATACAATAAGTGATAGTCAAATATCAATAACACCAATTACTATATCTACCACTTACGTTAAAGTTGGTTGATCAAAAATTTACCCACCATCGAAATTAAACCAATGCAATTTGTATTAGCAAAAGTTGCTTGCGTCCAAAATTAAAAATAGGAGTAAAAAATGAATTATGTTTAAAAAGATAAAGAGGAAAAATGAGAAAATGAACTAACATAAGGTATAAAGTGGTTCGAGTAAGCTTGCCTATATCCATTATGAAGATCTATTACTATAATGATCTCTCCCAACAAAAAAAGAATTAAACGATAGTAATAAGTTTTAGATTAACACCCAAGAATTAGAAGAGTAGAGAATACAAAGTAAAGAATAATAAATTAAATGGTGGAACTACTGGAGAACGAGTAAAATAAACACAGGAATTTATAATGCTTCAACTCTGAATTCCTTACGTCCACTTTGGAGTTTTGACAACTTTATTATTGAGAATTTTTGTTTACAGAGCCTGGATCGATAGGGATCCGGTGTGTACAAATAAGTTGAAAAAGATAAAAAAAAAAAACCAAAAGAAGAAGATCTAGTTCTCTAGGCAACTTGCATCTATTGGCAGAGATGACCTTGGATTACGCTGAAATTTTGCATGCAGAATCTCAAGATGAAGACCAATTCTCCACAAAATTATAGGCCTACAACTTGACTGTTAATCGGATCATTACTAGTCCGATATGTTTGTGTGATGTCACCTACGATCTGGTGTAGGAGTTCACTAAGTACTCGTGTCTGGTTTTCAAAGTTGGTTTGCAAAATTTTGTTGGTATCTTCTGTATTTAAATAATGTTCGTTGAGCTAGAACAGCATCAGATCAGTTCACTAGAGCAATGAGCCAATACTGATCTGATACATAGTGTATCCTGGAATGCCATTCTTCTTAGGTCATCTAATTGTTGTTCCTTGATCTTGTTTGTTACTTTGGTATATGGACCTTTGGATCATCACTTTAAGGTCATTTACCTAAAATAATTGTCAAGTCACACTTGTTTAAATAACCCATAACAACCAATCTAAAATCCCGAGCAATGTTTGCCTCTCAAAGTACGTTTTCTTATAAGCACAAGGTGCTTTGCATCGAGACAAATCTGAACTATCGGAACCCACGTTGCTTCGCAAATGGTCGGTGTCCCTTCCTATAAGTTTTCTTTTGCTACGAGTCATGTCCTTTGTAATTGGTCGCAACGCTTGGTCGATATGTGGTAGTATAAGAATGTGATTATATTTCGCAGTATAATCAATTTAGTTTGGTTTCACTGAATAAATCAGTTCACATGATATACTTTAGCAACTTGAATTGGAACTTTCTTTGTAGTTCACATATAACCATCTAATTTAGACAACGAATTGGGCGTTGAATGTGTGCTTTTACGTCCCACACTTTGGTCATCGACTCCCGAATACATCCAAACATAAAGAGGTCGCTACGAGGTTGACTTATGCATACATGTATATATGCATGTAAGTTTATATATATACACGCACACATACGCCATAGGTCAGTATCGATACGATTTGGATCCGGATCGGTATCGATCCATTCTTGGACTTCGAGATTTTCAGAGGAAGTGAAAATGGTATGGGCCGAATCCAATCCAATGTATACATATATATAACATTTTTGCCTTTCCTCTTCACTCTGCTTTGCTCTGAAACGATCCATTCACTATCACCATTAAAGAGTTAGTGAGCTCAATATTACCAGCATTCGTTCATACATCCTATTTCGATCCAATCGCTTGCTTTGTCTTGCCTCACATCATCTTGTAACTTCAAATCCAATATTTACTCTCACCAGTCTAGACCAGATACACCTGATTCGATCCATAGGATAGTCACGATTTTGCACTTGATTTGAGTTTATGATGTATGATAGTAAGACTTGATGTGAACTCTAAAACGGAGTTTAACAAAAAAGTCAAAGGGGATGAAGCAGATAAATCAGAATGATGATAAGATGAGCGAGAAAAAGATAACTTGATTAGCGGGGTTAGTTCGATGGTATGGAGTCTAGAAGTTTGAGGCAAAGCTGTAGTTCTGTTGAAACTCGATGACACATGAGATCGGGTCGACATAAGTTGACAATTGCAAAACTAGTTTACACTTTGTAGTGGAAAATATAATTTGACTACTATAACTACAATTATCTGTTGATTTTTATAGTTAATAGGGTTCAGAAACTCCAGCCACGTCACAACAATGGCTGTTGAAAAGCCGTAAAAGGCACTGGTCATCACAATTCTGTTTTTGAGTCAGATTTAATGATGTTTTCAACTGGATTAAATCCAAGTCATCAAATTGAACATCCTAAAGATTTATATCAAGCTTGCAGAGCTCCACATTATGTTGAAAAAGGAATAATAGATCCAGTACTTTGGAAGGTGTTGCGATTCAGGAAGATCAAGTCGATTCTATGCCCATAAGAATAGATGAGGTGATCTTGATAAGGATCTATAATAAACATCATAGTCCGTCTGAGATGCACAAGTTCTAGGACGGGCGGATAGGGCGCATATGCGCCTAGAAGGATGTATTGCTCGTAATCGATACAAGTGTATAACTAGATGTGTTTTGTTGTTCAAACCCGTACATCCAAGATATATTACAATTACATGAGTCCAACTCCCAACAATTGCATCTTAACACTACTCGTTGCTGCATATCACATATATCCTATTTCTTGGGTATATCCATCGCGAGTCATTGGGAGATGAGATCCGTTTAGTTTCAAGTAGCAAAAGAATGCTCTGTTAGTCTCTTATTTAAAGCAACCAAGAACATCCACATCATCACAGAGGGTGGAATATGCATAGCCATTTTAAGTAAGATTGTTTCTACGTTCCTTGTCCACTGGCTATGCAAGGCACTGGACTAAAGGTCGTGAGTGTCGTTCTTAACCTCATCCTATATTTCTCAATAATCAAGTTTGTATCTCTCAAGTAACATAGTTTCTCAATGGTATAGGAAATCCATCGAGGCGGTGGGTCAAGAATTTGAATTTCGGTGACCACCCTCAAAGGAGTTTCGGAAAGGGTGAGAGATTCATAGATTCTCATTACTGATGAACTTCTTACTGGGTATAACTTATTAGATCATAATCATAGAATCGACTGTGATGGTAATGGAGCAAGTGCTTAAGCTGAGGTAGAAGGGAAGGAGGAAAAGGAAGAAGATGTTGGCCTTATGGTGCCCCATAATCCTAGAATATGGACCCTAGGAGGCTTAGGATCACATCAAATAGCGGTTAAGTACAATGTGGGACAGTCTAAATAGAAAATTCAACTTCAATGGCAGATAAAGAAACTTTGATCGACATAGAGAAAATAGTTAAGGGGTTCGGCAATCTACCGCTCGAGATTTCACATTTTGACTTCAAGAATGTCATCCCTAAGAGCTTCTTCCCTAGTTATAAGGAAACTTATGCTCCTGTTAATATGGGAGAAGTTAGTGTTGGTACCTTTAGTAATGGATTAACCCAAGGAACAATATAAAATATTAAATATCAATGTTACTAATGTTTATTCTAGTTATATGTTGTATATATAGTGCTTGATACTGATAAGTACAGATAATGAAGACTATGCGTATCAAGTGTGGATTCAAGTTGTTGATGATGATGATACTGAGACTCAAGTATTAGAGAGTGAAGACTTATGAAACATTGAAGAGTTCAAGATGTTCCAAATGATTATAGAGTCTTAGAATAAATGTTAAAATTTTGGTAACACTAGATCTCTTCTCCAAAATGATTTTCAAAATGCATTTTTCAAAATAATTTTCAAATGTTCTTTGTTCCAAGTTGACAAGTTTTAAAAAGTTCTTAATTTCAGAACCTTTTATATTGCTTATACGTTGATTTTATAAATTTTTATGTGATTATAACTTAGGCAAATTTCCTTATACAATGTTTAAATAGTTTTATATACTTTATATTCATGTTTGAATTAAAAAATTATTCTATAAAGTTCTTATTATTAATATATGTATAAAATGTGACTAAATGATTTTACAATGTTTTAAATTATTTTATAAAGCAATTTATCTTCAAAATGATTTAAATAAATTAAATTTTAAATTTAAAAGGGACATGACGGCATATCATGCAGAGTATGTTGACGCAGTAGTCAATTTTTCAAAAAAAAAAAAATTGTATTCAACACATTCTTTCGTAAGTAGACATGTTTGTTGATTTCTGTAAATACCTGAGTTCGGAATGGATTTTTAACATCATCTTCTTTATTTATAGTTACTCTCTTTTCTCTCTCTTCTTATCTAAGAAAATCTAAACCATACTTTGTCGAATTTCAACAAGAATCAGTCTATTTATTTCTAATTTGATTCTCTAGTAACCTCTCATCGATCTCTCAAGATCATATGTTATTCAGAGTTATAGGAGCAATTATAATCAAAGACCAAAATAGCTAAGTTTGTAAAACTTTTTCTCAAACCCAAAAATAGTTATTATAAAGGTATGGTGGGTAACCCTAAAAATATACTTGGTGTGATTGTGGCCCAAAAATCAATTAGATGTGCTTAGCAGCCTAGAAACTAAGTGACACTACCTAGAGGTCGAAATTATAGGGGGTATGTCTCGTTGCCTTGAAATTGAGATTGTAATTGCATATAATGGTGCGGAAGAAATCCGTACATAATCTGTGTGGGGACATGATTTGGGGTAACTCCGAACCAATATAAAAATCTCAGTGTGCTCTTTCCCTTTTACCTTACTACGTTTACTTTTATCTGCATTTTGATTCTATGATTATTAATAACATCAATTTAAGTATAAATATATTAAAAGTTTAAAAAGATTCATACAATGAAGTAAATAATGCACAAACCCCTCTAGTGTTAATATTAATCTTAAGATTTATATTTCGCATCCTTACAATTGGTATCAAGGCAAGGTTTTTCCAAGTATCCATAATCTGATTTTTGAAAATTTTCAAATAGTAATGTTTTGTTAATTTTGTTAACACTGTTTTCAAGTTTGCACTTTGCAAAGTTATCATAATGTTTTGTCCATAAGTTTGCATATTTTTGTTATGAAAGGTCACTTGATCTCTAGAAAAGTATGAAATGCAGAAACTGACAAGCAACATGTCTTTTGATGAACTGATACTTGGCGACCAGACAATACAAATCGAAAAGAATAAATGGATACTAGAAAATGGATACTTTAAAATATATGCTAGGAAATTAGGAGATTCTAAAGGACATAATTAACGAAGATAGAGGAATAATCAACTCTGAGGACAATTCAAAACATACCTGGTTGGCATCGGTAATGTCGGTAGTTCTAAAACCTTCTACTATTTCAAAATTTTGCTTGTTAGGAACATAAACATAACCCAATTAAGGATTAGTCAACTATGTGATAAAGGGTACAAAATTAAATTTTGGAAAGGATAAAAGTTATATTGAAGATAATAACTCAGACATTATTTTTGTAGGAATTGGAAAAGAAAATATTTATATCTTAGGAATGAAAATATCAAATGACTACCTATGTCTTTTGGCTGATACCAGCGACCCTTGGAATTGCATAAAAGATTGGGTTATTATATTTTAAACATTTATATAGGTTTTCTAATGACAAGCTTGTTAGAGACTTCCTAAATAAATTTGTAGTAGATAATTTTATGTGATGAATGTCAACGAGAAAAGCTCAAAAGAGTTCATTTAATACGAAAGATATGATTTCAACTTTTCAACCCCTTAAAAATTCTTCATCTAGATCTTTTTGGTCACTCGCAAACTCAATCCATAAATCATAGTAAATATGTATTTACAATTAGATGATTACTCTAGGCTTACTTGGGCGATTTTCTTAAACATAAACGTGATGCTTTGGAACAATCTAAAATCTTTGTTAAAAGAATTTAAATTAACTTTCTGTTAATTAAAAATATACGAAGATCATGGTGGAGAATTCGAAAACGTAAGGAAGCTAGTCGACGATAGTAGGGTTCGGTTAGGTAGTTGGAATGTAGGGTCCTTAACAGGAAAAATTAAGAGAGATAGTGGATACTATGATTAGGAGACGGGTTAACATCTTATGCGTTCAAGAGACTAAATGGGTGGGTCAGAAGGCGAAGGAGGTGGGGAACACTGGCTTCAACTGTGGTACACGGGAGAAGTACGTAACAAGAATGGGGTAGGCCATATTGATTGACAAGACCTTCAGAACAATGTGGTTGACGTCAGAAGACGAGGGGATAGGATCTTCCTAGTTAAGCTAGTAGTTGGCGAGGCAGTTTTGAATGTCATTGGCGCATATGCCCCACAGGTAGGTCTAAGTGAAGAAGCCAAAAGGAAGTTCTGGGAAGACTTGGATGTCATGGTTAGGAATGTGCATAGTAGCGAGAAACTTTTTATAGGAGGAGACTTCAATAGCCATGTGGGCTCATCTAGAGGGGTGTTTGAGCGAGTGCATGGTGGTTTTGGATTTGGCAGTAGGAACCAAGAGGGTGAAGATATTTTGAATTTCTCTCTCTCTTTTGATCTCATGATTGCTAATACCTTCTTTAGAAAGATGCAATCACATCTGATCACCTTCAGTAGTGGCCAACAGGCTAGCCAGATTGACTTTGTCCTAACTAGAAGAGATAGTAAACGAGATTGTGTTGATTGCAAGGTCATACCTGGAGAATGTGTCGTCTCACAACACCAGCTATTGATATGCGTGTTTCGTCTTCGGGTGGTGAAGGATAAGAAATTGATGATTAGCAGGACAAAATGGTGGAAACTCAAAGGAGATGCTTCACGGGTGTTTAAAGATAGAGTGATGGGAGAAGGAGCTTGGAATGTGGAAGGAGAAGCAAATGTCATGTGGAATGCGATGGCAACTTGGCATTCGGAGAGTCGCCACTGAGGCATTTGGGATAACAAAAGGAAGCAAGCGAGAACCCAAGGATTCGTGGTGGTGGAATGACGAGGTGCAAAGGCTATCAAAGAGAAGAAGGAATGCTACAAACACATGTACCGTCATAGAAGCGAAGAGAACATACACAGGTACAAAGTGGCAAAGAAGACTGCAAAGAGAGCAGTGAGTGAAGCAAGGGGACGAGCGTACGAAGATTTGTATCAAAGGCTAAGTACAAAGGAGGGCGAAAAGACGTTTACAGAATAGATAGGCTACGCGAGAGGAGGACAAGGGACTTCAATCAGGTTAAATGCATTAAGGATGAGAATGATAGACTTTTGGTGAAGGAAGAAGAGATAAAGAATAGGTGGAGAGAATACTTTGATAAGCTTTTCAACGAAGAAAGTGATAACTCTTTCGATCGAGTTGGAAGACTTAGCCGATAGCACCAATAGACATTTTGTGAGGAGATTTCAAGAAGCTGAGGTAAAGGGGGCGTTGAAACGTATGAAATCAGGCAAGTCGGTAGGGCCTGATGATATTCCTTTTGAGGTGTGGAGATGCTTTGGAGATGCAGGGATAAGATGGCTAACTAAGGTTGTTCAACAATATTTTCAAATCAAACAAATTGCCAGATGAGTGGAGGAGAAGCATTTTAGTTCCAATCTTCAAGAATAAAGGAGATATTCAAAGTTGCACAAACTATAGAGGAATTAAGCTTATGAGTCATACCAATGAAGCTCTGGGAGAGAGTTTGCAAGCATCGTTTGAGGAGGTTGACAAGTGTCTCTAGGAATCAATTTGGTTTTATGCCGGGAAGGTCAACCATTGAGGTGATTTTCTTGGTTAGGCAACTTTATGGAGGAGATACAATGAGCAAAAGAAAGATCTCCACATGGTTTTTATTGACCTGGAGAAAGCTTATGACAGAGTACCGAGGAGGGTTATGTGGTGGGCGCTAGAAAGGAAGAGAGTGCCATCAAAATATATTACCCTTATTAAGGATATGTATGAGGGGGTTGTGACTAGTGTTAGGGCATGCGATGGTGAGACCAGAGACTTTCCAATTAACATAGGGTTACATCAAGGTTCGGCTTTGAGCCCCTATATTTTTTGCATTAGTGATGGATGAAATCACAAAAGATATGCAAAGGGAGATTCCCTGGTGTATGCTCTTTGCCGATGATGTTGTGCTGATTGATGAAAGTAGAATAGGGGTTAATCGACAACTGGAGTTGTGGAGGGAGACCTTGGAATCAAAGGGTTTCAGGCTTAGCAGAACTAAAATAGAGTATATGAAGTGTGAGTTTAGCAGTGTCAGGTCAGATGACGGAGATGTTACCCTGGCCGGTAGAGTAGTACCCAAGAAAGAATCGTTTTCGATACCTAGGATCTATGTTGCAGTTTGATGGAGAGATTGATAAGGATGTTAGTTTTAGAATTCAAGCAGGATGGGTGAAATGGCGACTAACATCTGGCATTCTCTGTGATCGGAAGATTCCTCAGAAGCTTAAAGGAAAGTTCTATAGGACATCAATCAGACCTGCAATGTTATATGGTGCAGAATGTTGGCCTACTAAGAGGCAACACGTCCAGAAGATAAGTATAGCAGAGATGCGAATGCTGCGTTGGAGCTGTGGGCATACCAGACGAGATCGGATTAGAAATGAGGATATTCGGTAAAAACTTGGAGTTTGCACCTATTGAAGAGAAGTTAGTCCAATACCGCTTGAGATGGTTTGGACATATCCAACGTAGACCATACGATGCACCTGTACGCGCTGGAATTCTAGGTCGCACCGAAGGCCTAAAGAGAGGTAGAGGTCGACCTAAAATGACATGGGAGGAAATAATAAAGAGAGATTTAAGTAACTGGAGTTTATCGGAAGAGTTGGTAGTTGATAGGAGTGCATGGAAATTGGCAATTCATGTACCAGAACCATAGTGGTGTTTTTTTTAGACTTTATTTCACGTTTACTGAACCTTTTTACTTTTTATTTACTATTTTAGATTTTATTTCACTTTTATTGAACATTTTTTACTTTTTATTATTATTTAAAAAAACCTCTTTATCGGACAACTTTTTATTTGATTGGTTATTTTAAACCCTTTTTAATTATATATATATATATATTATTATCATCATCATTAATTTTATTTTATTGTAATTTTGGGTTCCATATCTAGCCAACCCCAACTTGTTTGGAATATATGGCTTTGTTGTTGTTGTTATTGTAAGGAAGGTATAACCCACAACTTTCCATTTCTAAGAACACGACAACAAAATAGAGTTGCAGAACGTAAAAATAGAACGGTTCAAGAATATGTTCGAACTATGTTAAATAATAGTACCTTCCCATGAAATTTTTGGGCTAAAGCAGTTGTTGCAGCACATTATATTTTTGATAGAATTTTAATCAGGCCATTAACAAATAAAGCCTCTATGAATTACTGTATAATAAAAAGCTGAAAGTATTTTTATTTTGAAGTTTTTGACAGTAAATGCTTTATTTAAGTACTAAAGATAACTTAGATAATTTTGATACTAAATTTAATAAAGTAATCTTTATTTATATATTCAAATAGAAATAAAACTTACAAAGCATTTAACAATATAACTAATACCATCGAATAAACTTTACATTTTTCATTTGACGAAAACTATAAAGTAATAAATAACAATACTAATAAGGAAAAATATATTATAATTGAACCTTTAAATAATGAACTTAGCGACAATGGAAATATTATTAATTTAGAAGAATTACATCATAATTAGAGAACAAGAATACTAAAAGATCATCCTACAGAAAATATATTAGGAAATATAGAAAAATAGTTTAAACAAGAAATCAACTAAGTAAAATGATCAATGTTGCTTTTATCTCAAATATTGAACCTATAAATCCAAAGAAAGAATCAGTTGATGAGCTATGGATTCTTGTTTTACAAGCGGAATTGAATCAATATGTAGTATCTAAATTAACCCTAGATGGGGAGGGGGGTTGAATAGGGTTTATTGCAGTTTTTCGCTGAGGAATAAATAATAACAACACAGAAAATAATCAGAGTAAATGTAGAAAAATAAATAACACAAATATATATCCAGCTTCGGCAAAACCCTACCTACTACTACTGCATTTCCCAAGGTTTCCACTAGGAATTAAAACAACCTCTATGCTTACAATCCCCTATAAACTCGCGACACCCACTCCCAACTATTCTAATCCTACGCTCAAAACCCTACATTGATCTCTATCTCCGAGATCGGATTTCCTCGAATTACAAACCTGTAACTCGTAATCCCCAAACAACAATCCATTTAGTTTGTTGCATAGTAAAACACTAGAGTTCAAAAAAAAAAACACAACGAAATAACACAACTCAAGATCTAAACACTTAATAATCTGAACCCTAGACCAACAAAGACACTTAAAAAGAAACTAGGAGTTTCTGCCTTTAAAATAAAGTGTTGACTTGTTTAAAACTGGCCCAAATAAAAAATCCCTTCTTTAAGAATAATTCGACTCGCTTGTTTCTTTCAACCAGTTGCTCGTGCCAGTTTTCACCAAAAAAATGGCTCAAACACCAATGGTACGAGAACCGTACTTCACCATATAGTTAGAAAGTAAATGGAGTCGCACTCAACATAGATTAAAAGTAAAAATGTGAGGAATGGAAAATGGAGAAGAGGTTTTAGAGTGGTTCGTCCCTAAGCTGGCTTACATCCACTATGAAGATAGTTTGCATATCATGATGAAGATTATATGGCATAAACTCTCTCTTTATACATACATTCTCTCTTCTTTTACAACAAATACTCTCTTTTACATGCGAGTCACACTTATATTCGTGGAATTCGATGGAGAGATGATATAGTCCGCGAAGGAGGAGGATTAGGCTGGCGTTGGACAAGAAGAATGTCCTTGTTGGAGAGGAGGATGAAGGATGATCTTTAGTCTCTCAGCCACTTAGGCGGCCTCAATGGGTACCATTGCCAAATAGATGAAAGATATTCCAATGGAGATGATGACGATGATTTAAATGCTTAGGGAATAGGGAGGGAAGAATTCGTCAGCACTTTGTGGTCGTAAGAAGTCGATGCCCTTTTTGGTGGGAGGCTATGGCCTATTTATAGGTGAGCCTCTATGAAGAAATGATCTGAAAAATCATATATGCAGACTTTGGGTCATTTGTCCCATTAATTACGAACATGCCACCGCTTAGCTGTAGTCAACTGGCGACAGTCGTATTCAGTTGTCTCAGGCAAGCGAGCTCATGTGTTTGAACGGTTGCATAGATCCAAGCAGTTTGGACGAGCGGTCAGGCGATGGGTACACGGGCGACTGGTTAGAGCCTTTGGATTGGTTTGTTCATTTTGTCGGCATCTGGGGGTTGTGGATGGGGGGACTGCTATGAGTGGAGGTGCTGCATTGACAGGGAGGAGAACCGTGGGGTTGGTGTTAGCTCCAGGTTGTCGTGGATGGGATAGTGGAGTTAGATGATGAGGGGACGTTGGAAGCAAGTTAGGAATGCAAGGGAGAGGTAGTGTTGAATAAGGCAAATCATGCAGGAGGAAGTTAGGGGATTAACGCAGTTAGGCATTGGGTAGGACAGCCTGTAGTTGGTGCGAATAGAGCAATAGTGGTGTACACACAGTGTGGTTTTGGGTTGATGTTCAGTGGAAAGTACGACCAGTAGGGAATAAGTGGGAAGTGCTGATGTGTTTTTGTGGAAGACGTGGATTCTTTTCATGCATGGGATGGCTTTTTGAAGTCGTATGGGTAGGGTGTTGCCAGGTGAACGTGGAAGTGAGTTCAAGTTCATGAAGGGAGGAGGGTTTCGAGAGTGCAACTGGATGGAGGAAATAATTATGATGCATGTAGATTAAATCACGCAGGTGGGAGCCAGGTTGTATGCTGAACATTGGAAGCTTAAGCTAAGTTTTGGAACAGTGGAGGAGCAGATGCGTTCAGTGGAAAACTCGGGGAGGACGAAATGAAGTGGGATTCTTACGGAGGCAAGTAAAATTAAGGAGCAACTTTATTTATTTGAGCGTTTGGGGGAAGCAAGCGTTTGGGGAAGAACAACTGCTTCCAGGTTTGGATATTTATTTGAGCGACGTGGGCTTAGCGGGCTTTGGCCCTTCATTAAGAAAAAAAAGAAAAAAAAAAAAGAAAAGAAAGAAAAATACAAAAGGGAACAACGAACTGGAGGGAGGATGAGAGCAGCTATGAGCCTACGGTGAGGAGCAGAACCGTAATATGGAAAAAAAATCAAAAGGGAAAGAACCCGCATGGATTTTCAGAAAGAAAGTGGTGAAAGCGGTTTAGCTAGTGTAGCAGCATGTATAACGTAGTGCATGCGGTGTGGGTAGGAGTGATATTGGGGAGAATACCGGAGTTGGGAAATGTTTGAAGAAGTGGCATGGGAAATATGGGTGGTTTGAGCCAACGTGAAATAGGGGTGAGCCATTTGTTTTTTTTTAATATATTAATAATAATGTTCAACTAATTTAAATTTCATATAATCTTATAATAATAATATCTCGATCATATATGGTCAGAAACAAGCACGGTTGGTTACGCTGGAACCGTATAGCCGGAGACTACGAAATGGAGTGAATTTGGTCAAGATTAGAAGCAACACTAATTTTTTTTATTAAATTAAATATTGGTTTAATTTAATCAAAACAAATCGTTCATCGACAGAAATGAACCCAAGGTGAGTTAAACTCACTCAGTTCTCCCATTTATAATTAGTATAAGTTGGGTTTAATTAATATTTGTTTGGTATGTTTGCTAAGTGTTAGTTGATTTGCTAATTGTTTGGATGTTGTTAAATATTGTTATATCGATTATTTAAATTAAACGTTATTCAATTTAAATGAAATAATAACGTTATTTTTAACGATTAATTCCAACAAAGGTAACTTACCTTGTTGGTTACGTCCATAATAATATAAACCTATTTAAATTAGATTGGGTGCTTGAATTATTATTGGTTGACCACTATTAGTTGAATTGATTATTTATCTGCATATGATCATTATATGAACTATTGAACCATGTGATTGGATTATTTATTGTTAAACCCAAATTCAAAATTTGTTTGGTTACTAACCAGTGGGTGATGTTGGTTGAGGATTTATAGCATATGGCCTAAATATACACTGTTCTATAAAGATTGATTTATCATTAGGTGAATCGATAGAAATGAAGTTATGAAATTTATTTTAAAACTAAATATAAATTTTCAAATATATTATTTAAAATGAAGTTTATATAAAGGAAATAAACCAACCTCATATTTGTTGATTGTTTCAATCACCGATCACCATTTTTGTACTAAAAATCTTCCTGTGTGCGAAGCACGTGCTTCATCGTAAATGATTTATAAAATTAATTCTTATATTACTAAGATGGATAAGAAAATGAGCAAGAATCAATGTAACAATTTATAACTTAAATCAATTATTTTTGAGTAACGATTAAAATGGAATTATATTAAATCGATGATTATTTATTTTATAATAATTGAAGTATATGAAATTATTTTAACGAATTTTATTACCAATTAATGAAAGGGCTAAGTGGAATCGATTTACGAATAAATCATGTTTTAGAGGCTGCATCATCTGAATTTTGGTTTATAAAATTAGATTATTAATTTAATGAGAATAGTTAATGGTGAAGTAACTCAGTTTTACTTTAATAAATGTTGAAACTCGAATGTTGGTTATTTGATAATAATCAAAGTGATAATATGGAAATGCAAGATTTAGTACATGGAAGTTTGTGAAATTTTAAAGACTTGTTGAATGAATATTTAAGCTATTCTAGGTTTATAATAATACAAGTGATGTTTAAATCAAAGTTTTAATTTGATTCTTATTGAATTATATTTAATTAGATTATATAAAAATCCAAGGTTTGACAAAGTTATTGAAACCCAAGTTTTATTAAGTACTTTAAATAAGTTCGATATTGAGTGAATTATTAAAATTATGTATTTTAAATTGGGTTATGAATAAAATAAAAGAATGGGGATATGAAATGGAAACTGGAAACCAAGTTTGGATTAAAAGTAATTAGGCGAGTTGAATTATAAAGATGTGATTTAAATCCGCAATAATGAATATGGGACGAGGTTTCATCAAGATGGAAATAAAAATGGGATTTGTTTTTATATTCGGAATGAATATTGTTTTTGATATTACCATCGATATTTATCTTAATATAAGAATGTTGTTGATCAAGGTCTGAGAGGTAATTAAAATACCTCAACTTGAACGACTTCATGATTATCGAAGGATGATATTAATGGTAATGGTAAAGGTATTAGAAGTAATTTGTTTAAGAAATAATAGTGTAACTTTATTTGAAGAATTGGGAAATATATATGATGGGATTCCAAATTAAAATGGAAACAATAAGGGCTTGATAAATAAAAAGGAGATTGGTGAGAATATAATGATATTTTCAAAAGTAAAGAAAAGAGAATTAGACCGAGTCTATTCTAAAGTATAAGTGAATGATTGTACTCGAATAATGAAACAAAAAGGGAATTTTGTAATAATTGTTTTACGATGATAAGTTGAATCAATAATAAGTAATGTTGTAGCAATGGTTTGAAACGATAGTAAACCGAGAATTTGGACATGGTTTTAAAATATTTCCCTAAGTATATAAGTAAAATGATTTGAGCATATTAATATATAATATATTATCATTGGTATTACAACTGATATTATTCTAGTGGCCAAGTGACGCTGTGTAATAAACCAATGGATTTACCTTATTTTGATGATTGTATTATTTTGATAGTTAAATGAACGACTATCAAAATCTGGCCCAATGGTATTGGCACGGAAAGACCGGGATCGAATTTACATTCGAAAACCATTCCGACCAATAAATACGTCGAAGATGCTGATCGAGATGGAGCAACTGAAGACCGTAGATCTTCATAAAACGGAAGAGTTACTTACAATCTCTAGCTGATCCCTAGAGATATATTGTGATTCTGTTGTGGTTGAAATTTACGGGTTACAAGGACTACTCGCTACTGATCTATAGGGTAATTCCTAGGATATGGTAGGAGGGTGCCTTCGGTTCATCCTATTCCTGGAAGACTTGTATGGAGGATGTGAACGGTGGCCAAATGTTCCAAAAGTCGATTATAACCTCAAGCCTCATTAATCGGGAAATGACAAAAATCAGGCAGGCAGCATGGCTATGTGGGTCGCACCCATTAGGGTGTATAATCACCTATCTGGAGAAATTCCTTTTGCTTCTTTAATCTATCGATGCTGTCCCTTTTCAGGAAACAGTGGGTCGCACCCAACCGTTGGTGATATACATTCGATACACTCAAGAGAAATGAGTGGTCGGTCATGTGTGGGCCGGGTTGCAAGACGTTCTTGTTGAGTCTAGTGTATTCGCCTCTAGAGATACACTATCGGCAAGTAATTCCATACCTTGTCATAATCGGAATCTAATCTCCAATAAGCGCCCGCGGTTTTGTTTGTATACTATATATGTGGAGCGTGAGATGCAAGCGTTCTGCTAAATTCTATTTATTTGTATTTAGACACTATTATAATATCAGAGTAAGATATTGATTTCAAAATGCTTTGGGTTATCATAAGGTAAAACTGTCTGTATTTATGTGTGGATTTGATCTTACGATTATCCTTTTCTTTCGAAAAGGTTTTTCATATTAAAATCAAGTTGGATTATATTATAAATTTAGCGAGTTTTCCTCACTCTGGTTCACCAGACTGACCCGGTGTTTGTAATGCTCGAGTTAGACCGGGTTGTACAGGTTCAGGTTATCGGATGCTGTGAAGTCCAAAGATGAGTTGAAGGAGTTCAGACATATGATGTTATTCCGTTATTATTCCGCTGTGTGTTATATACGAGGATAGACTATTATAACTATCCAGATATATGGATGTACTCTGATGTTGTAAGTTTTATTTCAAACTCTTAAAAAAATTATTTTCTATATTATATTTTGTTCAGCTGCGATGTGAGACTCCGATGGTGTTGTGTTGTTATTCTTCTTCTTATATTCTAATATTTCTTTCTTTCCTATCTCACCCTCTAATTTCTTTCTAATAACTATCTGTGTTTTTGATCCTTGGGTTCTGACAAGTGATGCATGATCTGTATTATTGTCGGAATTCGGGATCAAATTCCCGTAGGTCGTTAAATAAATCATCACAGATTGTTTACAGAAACACAGCAAGAAGTAAAGCAAAGTAAAGTAAAGGCGATGGGGATGCGTATTCTTATCTCTGGATATTTTATTGTCATCAGTGGTTGTTAATTGATGACCGGTCATAGGTCCATGGGAGCTTAGGATTTCTCATGTGGTCTGGCTGACTGGTAGCATTACTCTGCCCCTGGATAACTGAAGCGTTTTGAGGATTCTTGACATACTGCTGTAGTTGGTTCTTTTAGCTGAGCTCCTCAATTAAGCTTCTCAGGTGTCGACATTCAATTGTGTCGTGCCTTGCTTGATTTTGAAACCGAGAAAATTTTCCGGAGTTGGCTTTTTGCTCCATAACCCTTTGTGGTTTTACCTAAGGAAAAATGCCTGAGTCTTTTGTAGCGAAATAAATCCTATCTGGGGTTTCATTCAAAGGAGTCAACTTTGTCTGCTTAAAAAATCATGATTTCTTATGTGCTTTATTATCCTTCACATCAGTTCCTCTCTTCTGCTTAGAGTCATTATTCTTCTCGGTTTGGAACTTGCTGCCATTCCTTTCTTTGGTTATGCTACTTTCTATGGACTTTTTGAATATTTAACGTATCATCTTCCACGCTCAAATACTCTTTTGATTTATTATAAAACTTCTTTAGAGTTTTGGGTTTCTTCATCTTGAGCCATTTCCCAGATTCCGATTTCTTATCGATAGCGCCTTTCAGTGCTGCTAATAAATACTAAGGTTCCAGTTCTATGACTTCAGTTGCCGCGGCGTGGAATCGTGTAAGAAAAGCTTCGATGGTTTCTCCAGACATTTGTTCCATCTCATTGAGTGACATTACATCCCTTGCTTTATTAGTTTGTATATGGAACTGGTCCTGGAATCTTCTTGCCAAGTCAACAAATTGATCAATGCATTTAGGTGGGTGTCTAGTGAACCACGGTGAAGCCACACCTTCTAGGCACACGGGGAAGTACAAGCATTTTATCTCATCAGTTGCCCTAGCTCCGTTCATATGTTGATCACATTTGAATAGGAAGATGTTCGGATCTCCAGTCCCACCATAAGGTGCTATTGTAGGGGGTATGAATTTCTTAGGAAATTTCGCTTGACGAATCCTTTCTATAAACGGGTTTTTACTGGGTGAAAATTCCCTTTCTTTCTCATCATCTTCTCGGACCGCTTTTTCTTTCATTATTCACTGAATCATCTCTGTAATGCGCTTTTTGTCGCCCTCTCGTTCCATGGGATTGGTGTTGATATTTTTGCTGGCACAATCGCGGTTCCAGCTCCGATGCCCTGCACCGTTCTTGGAGGGTGTTCCTTTGGTGGGACTTGCTGCGCTCTGAGTTGTATGTTTCACCTCGTGCTGCGGGACTTTGATGTAACGACCCGCCTTTTTGCCCTGTTCTTGCTGGTAATTAAACCTACTCAACCCGTTCAAAAAGACGAATTGTTATGGGTGCATACATATATTGAACAAAATAACAGAATTTTTCATTGCGAAATACAATGTTACATCAGAGCTACAAAAAATATCAGAGTTACAACACATACAGCGGAAGAAAAGAAAATATACTCTCAGCGAAAGAAAATCGTATGATATAGCGGAAGCTCCAAATTCCATCATGTACTCCAACTCAGAAAGCGCTCCGAACTTTGCTCCGGCGAACTAAAACTGCAAAACTAAACTACTAGCTGCACGTGTGAAAGTTTATGGGCACCCAGAGTTTAGGAAGGAACAATAAACTCCAGGTCAATCGTGGAACCGGTGTGAGAACTCAAAACAGTTATCATTAGGTTCATTTTAGAGTTGGGAATTTCACCGGACCACGCCGCTAACGCGGAACGAATTTACTCCATGTGAACACCCGTGCATATAAATGCGCAATGACTATTGAAAATGAAGCTATCATAAGCTCGTCCCACATCACACAATGCAAGCGCACACCAGATGAGCGAGTTTTATCTTATGATAACCAAACATGCTTTCATACGTAAAAATCCTCTTTCAAAAACATAATACATATATATAATGTGGAAACCATTTCGCAAATAAATGTATTAATCCTAGACGGCATAATACCCCATAATATTATGTCGCCATATATATATATGCAATCAAAATCGTATGGCTCGTATTGGAGATTTGGGTTTCCAACTTGATGATTCCTGGCACGAAAGATCAATCAGAACACAAACGATGTATAATCAAGGGTTTTTCATCCAGACGCGGACACCAATACAAATCGAGAGGTAGATCAACGGTTTTCGACCAGACGCGGCCCCCCGAACATACCTTATTCCATAAGTCATAAGTGGTTTCCCACTGCTGCAGCGATCATCATTAATTCATATATACACAACCTAACCGCCAGTTTCTCATCATCCGGGTGTGAGGTTTGTCGATGTCACGTCATACACAAAGCTATGCTTCGATAAGCCATTCTTTGATCATCACCGTCTCGTTTCATAACTCAAGTATGCCACATTGACAATTCACGACATATCACTGATTTTCAATCAATGCATACCCTCTAAGTTTATATGACTTAGAGATGAGGAAAATATATTGCCACAAATCCGATATACATTAACGGAAATCAGTGTTATGTGGTCAATTTCAATGTCAGACACACCATCCATACAAGTCCGTTCTGGGACTGAACATAACAACAACCCGAAAATACTTAAATATGTTCAGGTCTCATGTAACTCATACCTCGTATCGGTGGCCTACCTAACCGAGATATCAATCAACAATCAATCTAAACAAATTCAAATACTCCCGATCTTCATTCGTCGTTTACCGAGTCTTGAATTGCTTCATAACGTCGTAATATTACTTGGAATGGTTTTCGAACATATACTCGATCCCGTCTTTCCAAGTAATAAGCGTACTTTAAAATAGTAGCTATGGTTTACACAGGCTTTTCAATTCAAATCTCCTCCCAAATATTTACCAATTCATTTATGACTCAAGATTTGAATTATTTAAATTTCATTATCATCTCATTATCATCTTATCTCTTTTTTTGAAGCCAAGGATTATACCTTCGCTTCAATTTCTTACCTTTAATTCCTTCAAATCAAAGATTTGATTAAATCCCGAATTACGATATAAATTTCCACAACTCAATCTCATTGGGTTCCAAGAATGATATTATTGAAGATACGATTCACGACAAAACCCAAATCAATTGATATTGAATTATAAGTTACACAGAAATTGTATCCACTTAGATTCGATATAAATTCTCAAAATCAACGAATATTATAAGGGGAATATCTATATAATAATAATAATATCTTCCAAATTCCTAAAGTAGTATATGTTTACGCCACAGAATTTCATATCAAATATCCGAAGATTATTTCTATCCAACTTATCTTAATCAAATTAGGAACTTGTATCATAATTAAAAGATTTATCCAACTCTTTGACATTAGATCTGGATAATAAATATCATCAACTTATCTTCAATATTAACCTCCGTATCCAACTCATACTATAAGCGGAATAACGATGAACTACCTTTTAAATTCCTCAAATAGTAAGAGTCATCATCTACTGAATTAATATTAAACATCGAAGATTTATTTCCCACCATATCCAATTATTCAAAATTGGAAAACTTATTTTACTATTTAAATAAATCAATTTAAATCCCATATACAACATTTCGAATACTTCTAAACCTTTGAAAACATCCTACAAATCATTTAAAAATGATTTCTCATAGTTCGGAAAGTTGTTTGCGGGTTACAACTTCAAAATAGATTGCTTTTAATGAAAGTGTTACAACAGCGTTTCAAAAGCGTTACAAACCTATGCCGTTACAACAATCTTTTCCAAAACGGTTGTAAACATAGCTTGAAAACTATAACCCGAAATTAAAATCTGCTTTCACTCATTTGAAAGCTCTCGTAAATAGGAGTCAAACGTTTTTCGTTTCGTGGAAATCCGATTTAAATTGGAAAAGTTATAAGTATTTACATATTGCAATAATGCGACAAGCTCTAATTTTGACCAAAATAATCATTATTCTTAAATACTTCAAATTACCTTAAAAATCATTATAAACTTGTATAAATCAATTAAATTGACTTTTCAAATTATTTGGATTTAAAACTCAACTTTTTTTTAATTAAATCACCATTTAATTAATTTCAAATTAGATTTTTATTTAACCATCCCATCCGTCAGATCAGTTAGGGATAGCCAGGGAGAGCAGGAAACTGAATTTCCAAACCCAAGCCTAGACACCATCCTCTCTGTCATCCTAGAACGTTCTGGTGTATATTATATTGTTATTATAAAGAGACATCGTTAATATATATAAAACCATATTCAAATGTCAAAATTTTATTTGAAATAAACTGAACATGCTAATAATTTAATATTAGGAAATCGAACTTCATTTATGGAAGGGGAATAAAATCGATCACCTGTATAATCCCATAACCATGGTATTGTGTGTACATCATACAAATAGAATCAATCAACCATATACATCAGATGATAATGAATTAACGTTATCATCAACAACAAACAATTTAGTTGTGCACAAGCGTTACTGTCGATAACGCTTTCCAGTGTTCAGTGTGTTATCTAACTACATGCACATTCATTCACATCCATCACACAATCATCATCAACAAATTATAATTATCTCAGCTAATTATAATTAACTAATTTAAAGGAATATTTTAAATTAGAAGTTCTCACCACTATAGCTCCAAATCTTCATTACCAGAGCGAACATACCAACAAATACTGTCATTGCTACTCGTACTGTCTCTAATCCAGTCTCATCAGCAGCTGGTAATTTTTCCATATCAAAAAGGCCCGGCCCAATTGCTCTATACCCAAACCTGTGCTTCTCTCTTCTCCTTCTTCTTTCCTCTTCTCGCATCCCCTCTTCTTCTTTGTCCTGTAACCCATTTTCACGCATCTCTGGTGCTTGCACCGAACTCCACCAATTTTTGCCACATCGAAGCCCATTCCATTCTCATCGCAACGCCGCTCGCCAATTCCTCTATCGTTGTCTGATTCTCTGCCAATCTTTAACCCTAGTTCCGAACCATCCAAATCATCGACACGGAATCGAACCAATTTCGCCCCAAAAATACTACCTTCCTTGCTGATCGCAAGGTGGTGATGGCATCGATTGATTCGAAGTGGATTGAGAGATTATATTTTTCGAAGTTTCTACACAATTTTTCCATTTTACAATAAATTTGAGATTTCTCCTTCGATATATGATGAAAACAGGATCTGTTAATTTCTAAAAATCACAAACGATGATATGAACAATATTCGTGCATATCCTTCCAACAAAAACTGAATAAATTGGATGATGTGGATTTTTAAACAAGGAGAAGTTGAAAATTTTCATTTACTGGAACCGTGGAACATAACAAAGGAATAGGAACGACAAGAAGGTGTTGCATATGGGTTTATTCATGGATGAAGTGTGATGCAAAATGAACTTAGGTCCTCCTTATATAGAATGATTCAAGGGTATTTTAGACAATTTGTTCAAGGACACATGTCTTTTTTATGAGCCTTATTACATGCATGAATTCCACCTAAGGGGACACTTGGCTCATGGCATGAAATCTTCTCATGCATGATGACACTTAAGGGAACACTTAGTATGCTTCATGAAGGTAATTACATGCATAAGGACAACTCAATGGACACTTAGATTTGTCATGAAGCTTTGAACATGCACGATGACACATATAGAGACACATGTCTTCTCCATAAAATCAACAACATGCATGTTTGCCAAAATTGCATATTTATTTATTTAAGTAAAAAAAATTAAATTTTAGCAACATCCTTGTAACCTTTATATATGAAACCATTCTTTAACACATATAATTGTAACTTAAATAAAATGACATTATATTTCATATACAACATATAGAAATATTTATAAAAAAATTTCCAAAATACAAATGTATAAATATTTTAACTTAACAATATCCATGTACATTAAATATAGTCTAAAATAGAATAATAATCTTTTTGAACATATCAATATATTTTATCATTACTTAAAATCAAACTCTTATAAAATAGTAAACTAGAATTTGAATATTTTAATAGATTTTTATAAAAGATATATCTTGTAAATAAAATTATAAAATAGGAATTTTAAACTTATACGAAATCTCATGTTATTTTAAAATAAATCTTACTTTACAAATATATAACTATCATATCTAAATTGCTTAACAAATATTCATATTTTACAAATCAATATTACCAAAATCAGAGATTATCATTACTTAACATAAAATCTTATAAATTAAATACAACTTTTTAAAAATAAGTTTGTCTTACAAAAATCATATTTAATACAATGAAATACTTATTCAAAGTAAAAATTTATATTCAAACCGTATAAAATCAATTTTTATGTTCAGAAAATCAGAAATTATAAAAATCCAAATCAAACTTAGTTAAAATTCTGGGATGTTACATTCACCCCCCCCTTAGAAACTTTTCGTCCTCGAAAAGGAAGTCGAGTAAATTTAAACTCCTTCACAAATTTTAAATTCCAATTTCTCTCTCAACATACCAGAAGTGTAATGGTCAGAATCAAGGCTCATATCATTCTCAGGGTACTCTGTCCGATTCTCACTAAAGGTAGAGTCTAAGGATACTTCTATGATCTCGTGATTACTAGGGTCGTCACGGGTCTTGTTTAAAATTCGCATCCTCTGAGTTAGACTCAGAGCTGCTATCCTACCATTAAGGAGAAACTGAGATAGATACTATCTAGTATTTAGAGGTCTATGACCCTAAGAAAATTATCTTTCTAACTTACTCTTACAGAACCCATGGTTTTTCTTATCAATTATAAGACTAAGCGCTCAAATTAGAAATTTAAATCCAAGTTCTCAAATAAATTTTTACCTAAGGGTTCAATTATCTTGCAATATAACATTTGGCTAAATTCAGTATTAGAAATTCTATTGCTCTCAACATTAATCAAGTTCAATTATAGAGATAATTCAAAATACTGGTTTCAATCTAAATTAATTCACTTGTCCATGGCTTTATCTGAGCAGGGCAAAAGGAAGAATTCCGAAATAAAGTTGAATAATGACAATTCGGGGTGATATTCAAAATATGACAATGGGTCGAGCAAAACCCAGGGACAAGGAAAGAGATAGAATTATATTTCCGAAATACTCATTCTATTTCAAATTTTTATTTCAATCATTTCCAATATAATCTCATATTAACCCATTTATAAGTTAACTTTTATACTCATTAATATTCAAATTTTTGTTGTCATATTCACCTAATCGAATAACACTTTTTCTAAATCCACTTTAAATTCAAATTATATAAAATCTCTTTTTCATTCTTGTTAAAATATCATGTCTTGTTTAGAAACATTTTCTTTTTTAAATAGCGGTAAAATCTCTTAAAACAGTTTTTATTTAAAAATACCATCATGCTTCCTCTGCGCACTCTGATTATGCATATATTCAAACTAATATTGGTAAAAACATCCCAAAACATTGATTTCAAAATTTCCTGAACCAAATCCTCAAAATTAATATTTAAAAATCCAAATTTTCTTGCATAAGTTGGATTCTATATTTCAAAGAAATCTCATTTATTGAGGTTCCGTTACAAAATATCTTGGATAAATTAAAGTTATCGACACGGTTTCACACGGCATAAAGAGGCATACATAGATCAAGTCAAAATTCCATGTGCTCAAGTCAAGTAAAGATGCATAAAAGTTCCATGCTAATTTGTGCATGAAAGGTATACATAGACCAAATCAGGTTTCATGAGCTTGGAATAGAAATTCAACATCTAGTGAGCATCAACAGGTGCAAAGGTTCGAATCAAATACTTGGCCAAATGCACATGATACAAAGGTACGAATGACACTACTCAATAGCAAATGGTTGGAATTTAAATGGACAGTCTAGCCCAAGATGGAGACTCACATGCAAATAAGGATACAAATTCTAACAGTTTAATCATGGGATACTCGTTAAATTTTCATAATTTTCCTTTTGAATAAATCTTACTTTAACAACTTCATTTTCTTCCTTTGTGCTTCAAGTGAATACTTGTTGAGAAATTATCGTTTGACCCACTCATTCATGCTGGTTTCTCTTAACAAGGGAAAATATAAAATTCAATCGATTTGTTCAATACATATCCCAATTTATCATATTAACCTTGTTGCTCAAAATTCATATAGCTTTAGGTGGGAAAATCGGTCTTCTCCCCCACTTAAGACATTTACCATAATTTGATTAAATTGTATCGTCAAAATCGAAATATGGGGTGAACCAAGCTCGCTTGCATGCATTTTCAAAATTTCACTTTTCAGTTCTTCAAGTGAGATTAGCTTCTAAAATATATCCTTGCGGTTTGGACAAAATAGTCTGATTCACGCTAAGTATGCGTTTAACTTAACTACCTTATGTTAAATATATTTTCGCATATACCATTTTATAACATAATACCTTCAATACTTCGAGAGCCCTTTGCAAAAATCAATTTTACAATTGTGAGGACGTCGCAAAACACTTTCAATTGTTTATCTATACAGCTTTAAGTACTTCTTGATGTCTCGATTAGAAATATATAGTCATCCCACTTTCGAAACCCAAAAATAAGACTGATGATGATCGATCAATCACAAGAATTATCCCCGAGCGCCTAGAATGTGATTCTATATCCATCTAGTATATATTGGATTCGCATATGCGTTGATCAGACGTATATTCAAAACCCTTACATACTCGATAGTCCAATCATGATGCCAAATAAAACACTCAAAACCCTTATTTCCAATTATATTTCAAATAATTATCTTTTTCAAATGATTTAATTATTCAAAAATACCTTATATAGATTTCAAATATTCGCTCTCTCGTCATAATATTCCAAAATCTCATTCTAGGGCATTTCTAACCCTATCTCTAATGAGATACTATAGCTCTGATGAGTCATATCCTTTGTTCAAATTATGTACGTACCCCATAGCTTTGTATAACCAAAGCTCTGATACCAACTTGTAACGACCCGTCTTTTTGCCCAGTTCTTGCCGGTAATTAAACCGACTCAACCCGTTCAAAAAGATGAATTGTTATGGGTGCATACATATATTGAACAAAATAACAGAATTTTTCATTGTGAAATACAATGTTACATCAGAGTTACATAAAATATCAGAGTTACAACACATACAGTGGAAGAAAAGAAAATATACTCTCAGCGGAAGAAAATCATATGATATAGCGGAAGCTCCAAACTCCATCATGTACTCCAACTCAAAAAGCGCTCCGAACTTTGCTCCGGCGAACTAAAACTGCAAAACTAAACTACTAGCTGCCCATGTGAAAGTTTATGGGCACCCAGAGTTTAGGAAGGAACAATAAACTCCAGGTCGGTCGTGGGACTGGTGTGAGAACTCAAAACAGTTATCATTAGGTTCATTTTAAACTTGGGAATTTCACCGGACCACGCCGCTAACACGGAACGAATTTACTCCATGTGAACACCCGTGCATATAAATGCGCAATGACTATTGAAAATGAAGCTATTATAAGCTCGTCCCACATCACACAATGCAAGCGCACACCAGATGAGCGAGTTTTATCTTATGATAACCAAACATGCTTTCATACGTAAAAATCCTCTTTCAAAAACATAATACATATATATAATGTGGAAACCATTTCACAAATAAATGTATTAATCCTAGACGGCATAATACCCCATAATATTATGTCGCCATATATATATATATATATATGCAATCAAAATCGTATGGCTCGTATTGGAGATTTGGGTTTCCAACTTGATGATTCCTGGCACGAAAGATCAATCGGAACACAAACGAAATGTAATCAAGGGTTTTTCATCCAGACGCGGACACCAATACAAATCGCGGGGTAGATCAACGGTTTTCGACCAGACGCGGCCCCCCGAACATACCTTATTCCATAAGTCATAAGTGGTTTCCCACTGCTGAAGCGATCATCATCAATTCATATATATACACAACCTAACTGCCAGTTTCTCAACATCCGGGTGTGAGGTTTGTCGATGTCATGTCATACACAAAGCTATGCTTCGATAAGCCATTCTTTGATCATCACCGTCTCGTTTCATAACTCAAGTATGCCACATTGACAATTCACGACATATCGCTAATTTTCAATCAATGCATACCCTCTAAGTTTATATGACTTAGAGATGAGGAAAATATATTGCCACAAATCTGATATACATTAATGGAAATCAGTGTTATGTGGTCAATTTCAATGTCAGACACACCATCCATACAAGTCCGTTCTGGGACTGAACAGAACAACAACCCGAAAATACTTAAATATGTTCAGGTCTCATGTAACTCATACCTCGTATCGGTGGCCTACCTAACCGAGATATCAATCAACAATCAATCTAAACAAATTCAAATACTCCCGATCTTCATTCGTCGTTTACCGAGTCTTGAATTGCTTCATAACGTTGTAATATTACTTGGAATGGTTTTTGAACATATACTCGATCCCGGTCTTTCCAAGTAATAAGCGTACTTTAAAATAGTAGCTATGGTTTACACAGGCTTTTCAATTCAAATCTTCTCCCAAATATTTATCAATTCATTTATGACTCAAGATTTGAATTATTTAAATTTCATTATCATCTCATTATCATCTTATCTCTTTTTTGAAGTCAAGGATTATACCTTCGCTTCAATTTCTTACCTTTAATTCCTTCAAATCAAAGATTTGATTAAATCCCGAATTACGATATAAATTTACACAACTCAATCTCATTGGGTTCCAAGAATGATATTATTGAGGATACGATTCACGACAAAACCCAAATCAATTGATATTGAATTATAAGTTACATAGAAATTGTATCCACTTATATTCGATATAAATTCTCAATATCAATGAATACTATAAGGGGAGTATCGATATAATAATAATAATATCTTCCAAATTCCTCAAATAGTATACGTTTATGCCACAGAATTTCATATCAAATATCCAAAGATTATTTCTATCCAACTTATCTTAATCAAATTAGGAACTTGTATCATAATTAAAAGATTTATCCAACTCTTTGACATTAGATCTGGATAATAAATATCATCAACTTATCTTCAATATTAACCTCCGTATCCAACTCATACTATAAGCGGAATAACGATGAACTACCTTTTAAATTCCTCAAATAGTAAGAGTCATCATCTACTGAATTAATATTAAACATCGAAGATTTATTTCCCACCATATCCAATTATTCAAAATTGGAAAACTTATTTTACTATTTAAATAAATCAATTTAAATCCCATATACAACATTTCGAATACTTCTAAACCTTTGAAAACATCCTACAAATCATTTAAAAATGATTTCTCATAGTTCCGA
>JASFAX010003585.1:0-42050 GCA_030737875.1 Allium sativum
TAGAAATTTATAGTGGTTCAGTCTGTAAGAACCTATGTCCACTTTCTAGGGGTTTAAGAATTTTATTGACTATCGAGGGTTACAAGTATTAGTTATCATTATACAAATATTGAGTAAGCATTTGAGAGTCATATTTTGCATATGTAATGTCTTAGGAGAAAAATATGTGTTCCTCTTCCTTGAAATCTAATGCAGCCATTAATGAGTTCCTATGACCTTACAGAGCTCTCAAATCAACAAAAATCCAATCCTTTGGAAGAATGAGGAAGGGGATAATTATAGGCAGTGGATTAGGTGGGAGCAGGTGAGATTTGAGAGACCACAACAGTAGATTTCGCATCATAGAACCAGCTCCTCCAGAAATTTTGTATCCCTCCTGTGCATTTAGGCGAAATTCGTATCCCTTCTGGTGGATACGAATTTCACATTCCAAGTGATGCTAAATTTGTTTCCTCGAGGGGATAGGAGAAACGTATCTCCAGGATACGAAATTCCATACCCCTAACGTATATGAATTTCGTGTCTAGGGGATAAAAATTTTGTGTCCCAGGAGATACGAAAACGGTATGAGAGGAGGGAGTCGAATTCTCGGGCAGAGGCGATTCGGGTGATGCGAACTCGTGGAATGGTGGTGCACTAAAGGGAGTCGAAATGAGTGAGGCGAAACCGGAGGATTCGAAGTGTTTGATACGAAATAATGGGATTTGAAATCTTTGAATGGACCATACTTTGGGGATATGAAAAATGTGTTATACGCTCGCGCGACTTCTTTCGGGCTTGAGACCTTAGTCCTTTGACGACATTTCAGGCTTTGTTACCACGCGATGGGCCGAGTTTAGTGGACATGATATGCTTTTGGGAAACAGACCAAAATGCCCGTTAACAATAATAAAAGATAAGTTTGTCATACTTGTAAAAGTAATTGAAACACAAAGATTTGTCCAACTTCTCGATTGTCCTTTGATCGACATAATGAAAAAATAATATGAATCTTATTGTTTTATTTTGTTGTATTTCATAGCTCAGAATGAAATACAAAACTTAAAATCTAAAACCAAACCAATTCAGACAATTAGATAGTGTTTGGTTTATTTTGTATTTTAAGTTTTGAGTTTTCGATGTTAATTATGAAAGATGCGAAGATTTGAAGTACAACAGATGTGACGGACGAAAGACGGAGGGGGTGTAATAAAGGACGGAAGAACGGTGTATAGATGAATTTGCTATTGTTCTTCCGTTGTTTTTTAAAATATTGAAAATAAAAAAATTGTTATTTGTTTTATCTGTTAAGTTCGTTTTGTAAAACGATTATTTTTTACAATATGTGTGTGTCGTTCGTAATTTTGTATGTACGAAAACAAAAAAATTAAAAATACAAATCGAATGCACCCTTATGTATTCTCCTAATTTGCTGCTTTTAATTCTGAGTTTTCCTAGATCATAAAAAAAAAAAAAAAAAATGGTTTCAAAAATTAGACTAAACTTTGAATATTTTATTGCTGTTTGCACAATACATGGCGCGTGTGCCTTCAACTCATGTTGAACGCGCCCTTGTGATTGCCTAACTCTAACTAATTGTAGGGCTGCACAAAGTATGGGTTGGGTCGGATTAGACCAAATACTTTATCCGACCCGCATAGGTATGGGTTTAAGGTAGCTCAACCCGTACCCGATCCTATATGAGGTTGGATATGGGTTGGGTTGAAGTATGGGTTGGGTCGGGTTAAGTAAGGTTGGGTTGGGTCACTTGAATACAATAAAAAATGAGAATATGAGGGATTTTTTCTAAAAATTATATCAAAATATTCAGCATAATATATCAGATTTTAGCTAGCATAATGCATTTAAAATAACCGATTCATTACAAGACATATAATTAAAATTTCATTGTAAAACACATCATATGAAATTAATTTACTACATAGTTGAGCAAGTGTTTCATTTTAAAATACATTAAAATGCTCTTTAAAATATATTTATCAAATTCTATCTAGTTTGGATTGACATGAAATATTTTTTTGTACATTTATTATAGAATACATAAACATTATTCAAGGATTATACTATTCTAATTTTAATTGGATGGATATTAAATTAGTTTTTTTTTTAAATAGGTTTGGGTTGGGTTAAAATGAGGTTGGGTTGAACAAAATATCAAACCCGACCCGCATATAGTATGGGTTACAAATTGTAACCCATATCCGATCCGAACTATGATGGGTTGGGTTGGGTTTATGTGGGTTGGGTCGGGTTGGTGGGTTGGGTCGGGTTGGATATGGGTTGTGTGCAGCCCTAACTAATTGTTTCCTTTTGTTTGTTGTTAAGGTGTTTTGCCTCAAAAGCAAACTTATTTGTAAAGTGGTGTAATCTCATAAAATCTGATTGCCTGCGCAAATTAATAATCTTTCGTTTTGTTTGAAAAAATATATATTAATTTAACACAAAAATTAAAAGAAAAAAGATTTATATTGTTTTCCATGATCTAGAGACTAACAGATGCGTGCAGTAATGGCTAAGAAATTTCAATCTTCCACACCACTCTAATACTTGATTAATAATTGATTTCTAAGATCACTTACAACATAAATGTGAATGTAGAGACGAGCAGCAACAAAAAAAAGCGTTATTAATCCCCACTCAACCAGCAGAGTCTTGCGCCTTTCACCCGGAATAGTACTGCTGCCTGCTGGGAGTGCTCTAATACATACAAATGTGGTAGAATATTGAACCAGATAATTCAAATCTAACATTTAGATGGTGAGAATTGAACACAAGTTCTAACCAATAACATTAACTATACTTAAAATTTATTATTCATCATCATCGAACTGATTTTCAGGAAGTCTTTTCACTATAAACTTGCAAAATCTAATTTTTTAAAGTCAAAAAATAAGAAATAAACTTCCAATCCATTTATTAAATAGTCTGCTCTCATTGTATTATTATTTTAACTAAAATTAATGAAAAAATAAATAAAATACTTTTCACTTGGACGTATTTGAAATTACATAATTGAACAGTCTGACTTTCCACCATTGTTATTATTATTGCTATATATGAACGATATATATGAACGATGGAATAGACTGAATGCTGAACTTTGCAAAATTGCAAATGGAATAGAACAAATTAGAGTATATATAAACGTTCTTTTTTATCTCAAAATAGTAGTTGTCGGTCACCGACGGTACAGGTAGCATGTCCCTCTCCTTTCTATTTCCATTTCCATTTTTATTCCCTTCAAAGAAACATTTTCATAGCCACCAAATATTGTACGTCACTTCTACAGTTCTACATCTTCATATCGTACTAATTATTATGATTTTAATTACGCAATAATCTCGTGTCATTTGTCAGAATTATTACAGAAGAAACTGAAAGGCACAAGGTGTTTTAATTTTCAATACAAAGAAGGTGACACGCTTCATGTTACTATCAAATAATGTATGAGAAACTGAGGTTCTAACTACCAAGTAATCCTAGTGAGTAGCTAAAACTGACATGTTGTTGTAGGGTTATCTAGGCAACAAAAATAACGTCTGCATACAATAGGTTTAGTTTTTTTTTTAAGGTCTATCATATTAGAAGTAGATAAAAAGGGTAACTCCAATGATTTCTTTGTTCTCGACGCTTACCATTGTTTCTGTTGCGGTAACGACCGCGACCTACGAGCAACAATGGCCTCAGCTGGCGTCCTGTGGAGTGCGCGATCAGCGATAATGATAGTGTAAAGAGGAATGGTGATGATAATGAATTGAAGAGGGGATCTCTCTGCCTATATGCACAAAGGGCAACTGTGAGTGTGCCAAAGGGCCCATTCTTCTCTATCAATTGTTTGAGCAGCATGCACTATTAAGATCGTTTGTATGTATCAAAATTTATCTATGGCAATAGTTTTCAGGCTAGTATAGAAATGACTTCACTGAGGTGAGACCATGCAAATCGCATGTATCAATTACGAGGGACTGAAGATACGTGAGTTCTTGGTCCAGATGTGATAAGGGGAGCCACATAAAAGACAAAGTTCACCAGAGGAAGGACAAAAGAAGCTAAGTCAAGATAGAAAGTTTATGTAAATAAGAAGCATACGGTCGTAGACAGGGACGTAGGCAGGAAATCGGTACGGTTATGGCAAAAACATGTATTTTGATTTTGACATGCGCGGACGCACACAAACTCATATATGAAAAGAACGGTATAACCATCATATAGTATTTTTGGAAATATTGATGATAGACCCTGCTTTTAATCAGTTTTTCTCCTTAAAACGATTCTTTAGAATTTTTTTGAAAACCACATATAAGACATTCATCACTTTGCATTCTAAGTGATCAGTATGTGATAAAATTCGAATAGTGTTAACCCAAAACACGAATAATCGTTTTCTCAGTTTTATAAAAATGTTAAGGATTACTAGTTCGTATAATAACATAATTTAATTTTTCTACAAATAATTGAACTTTAAGTAAGTAACTTGAAAATTACAAGTAATAGGACTTATATGATTTTACTTTCCAAATCAGTCTAATAAAATTTAATCGCTGCTTTTTGTGCTGGTTATAAGTTTAGAAATACTAGTAATTAGTAATTCAGTATCAATAACTATATACTACAAATATTTGAACTTATAAGGAAAAAAACCAAAAAAAGATATGACAACAATATATATGGCTGAGTTGCTGTAAGTATGAATTAGTAATACATGGTTTAAATAATCACGTTAAACTCCTACATGGAAAGAATCAAAAAAAGCAAAGTAAATAAAGGTGAATTAACTTACTTATGATTTAGTATGTTTGATTGTTAATATAAATTAGTCAAAATATGAGTGAGGGCCACAGCCCCCACTAGGCCCAAGGTAGGTCCGTCCTTGGTCTTAGTGTTCTCCTAGAGGATCATGCATTTGTCAAAGTACAAATGATGAAAGGTGTAATATGATATTGAAAGTTTGAAAATTTGATGCCTATATTTGTTCAAACATTCCATATTACAGGAAGGACCCAAAAACTCACTTAGACCATAATCAACAATCCGTTCTGTTCATTTTTTTCACTTTCATCCAAACAAATCATCAAGCAACCAGCAATACAAAACTAGCCACAACCAGCCACAAACCACTTACAAAAATATTATATAATACAAACAGTATAAAACATCAAACAGCCCTTTTGTAACGACCCGGGAATTTTCGACTCCGAAAATCGACACAAATAACAATATCGACTATTCAAGCATCGGAAATACCGGATAGTTAATGAAAGAAAATAGGGGGTGAGAATAGATAAGATAGAAAGTTAGAATAGAAGAAGAAGAACATACAACATCCGAGTAAACACGAATCTCATAGCGGAACGAACAATATATAATAGATACATAATTTTGAAATAAAATCACTATATGTATACAGTAACATTTTCAGAGTATAACACATACAACACAGCGGAAATAAACTGTGACGGCCCGCCCCGCACCAGCCGGCATTTCCTCCTAAAATGCGCTGTACACGTGCCCGACTAGCACGGGACGGTCATCAGAAGAAGAGGGAAGAAAAGAATGAACTAATCAAGAACCTGTAGAATGTCTCACAGCGCATGGAATAAAATATAATAATAACATACTTGACATAAAACAGGTGAGACAGTGCATAAGCTGATAATTAAAACCAACATCAACATCAGAGCAGCGGAAATCCAAATACAGCTTATTACAACTTTCCAAATTTACTGTCTCTAAAACAAAAGAAAGCTAAAGTATAAGATGCACTACTAATGCCCAAGCAGTGATCTTCAATAACACAGGGAGAATACTATATATATCATATGTGGAAGCCTCCTGCTCGTCTCCGGATCATCTACCCGTGCATCACCAGCTAACCTGTCTCTAGTCTGCTCGTGTGAGCACCCAGAGTAATAAGAGGAGACATAAAACTCTGGGTCAGACATAAAGCCTGGTATGAGCGATAAGCATCTAAACAGAACAATAACAGGTATACTAAACCATACCTGAATCTGGACCTGCAACCAAAGAGTTAGCACTACATACCGTACAATACTCTAAGGTGCCATAACAAATAGTGTAAAGAATACGGGGGTGGGGTGTGCATGTCATAATGATGGCAAACAAATCAAGCATAGCATTCATCCTCACATCTCTCACTCAGTGCGTAAAGCATACGATGTCCACCACTGACAATCACTAGACCCATCGAAGTAGTGGCGGAGTTCAACTTGTACAACTACTGCTACTACCAAGCTTACCACATGTAGTCATGACCAAATCTTTACAAATGACCCCACTTCATTGGTCTATAGCCCTTTAGTCGTACCTAGGCCACTTCGGCCCTGAATCCGTTCACGTACCTCCCATACATAGTAATCCAAAGTCATAGACATCGACTGCCCCTTGGCACACGTCCCGCAGCAAAGCCCAATCATGAAGCTCACTCATTGGTTCCCAACTGGATCCTGAGTCAAAGCTCCTCACTTGGACTTCCTTTGCATCTCGGGTTCTGATCGAATTGGAGTTGGTCTTCAAAAGAGTCGTTGCGTAGAAGAGATGGAAGTTCAATTCGGCTTGGCCCAATCTATTTCATTCGGTTCGGTTCGGATAATTCATTTTCAGGCTTCCCATTCGGTTCGGTTCGGGTTCACAGCGTTGCATCGGTTCGGGTCGGGTGTCCCACTTTGGGTCGGGTCGGGTTGCCATCTCACATTCAGTTCGTGCTCCAGCTCCTGTGCCTCGTCCGATCTCGTTCCCTATTCTAATCCGATCCGATCCCTTCACCATACTCCGGTCCGAGCCCTTCATCCTTAAGCCGATCCGATCCTGCTCCAGAGCTCCGATCCGTTCCTCTGTCCAACTCCAACTCTAAGCAATGGCCTTCCTTCTTGCCAAATTTCTTTTGTGCCAGATTCCAATTCGGGTCGGATTTCTTGCCCAGCCCTCCTATCTGATCCGAGCCCATACCCGATCCGATCCGAAATCCTGCACAACTTTCTGCAACTTTTTCCAGCAACTTGTTTACGCCATTCGACGACGTTTTCGACCAATCTAACTATTCTAATCAACCACAAAACAGTTCATACAGTCATAGCAACAAGTAGAAGTGACCATAAATACCAAAACATCATCCATAACATGTAAAACGGATCAAATATACCCAAAACCCTATATTTTCCCTTAAGCATATTTAAGCAAATCTAATCATAAGGTTAACAAAACTTAACCAAATTAAACCAAATTTCTACCAAAGGCATAAAATATTATTTTCGAATTTATAGATATTTTTCCAGAATTTATTAGTGTATAAATTCGCTAATCTTCACTAATTACCCTTAATTAACTGTAATTAGTGTCAAAACAATGCTAATCACTCACCTTGGCCACAAATAAATTTCTCAGAACTGAAACCTTGCTGATTGGGGTGATTACTGGTGTCTAACAGCAGCTCTAACCTTGCTTTTGTGTTTCCTCTCCTTAATTTGATGTAGATTAAGCCAAAACTTGATTAAAAAGTGATTTGGGGATGTTTCTATATGTTGGCAGCCATTGTTAGGGTTCAAGAATGAAAGTGGCGGCTGAAAGAAATGTTTTCTAACCCTAATCAGCCCCTACATATCTCCAATCCCGAAATTCCCTTTGGGCCTAGCTGTTAATTACCCGATTAAGCCCAATTAAGCTGTTTTTCACTATCTGAAACTTGTTTCAGCCATATCTCCCAAACGGTGAGTCCGTTTGGCTAATGTGACCACTCCACGGAATTGTAAACCATCATCCGGAGCCAATGGAAGTGGTTTCAGGTCTAAATTCCTTTCCAGTCAAAAGTTATGGCCAAAACAGTGCCAACTAGGGGTAAAATGGTCATTTAAAAATCGACAAAAATCATGAACATGGGAAATGACCCCAATAGTCATCTCCCAAAGTTACATGACCATACGACTTCGTATGTGAAAGAAATAAATATTCTACGATCCTATGATGCGTAGAATACGGGTCGTTACATAAACAATAGCTATATATTCCCGAAGCCTTCTGCTCTAGCTCTCAGTATATCTGTAAAATTCCGACTACTTGATTGCCTGTACAAAATTGGGCACCCAAGAGTTTAGGGAAAACAAAACAAAATAAACTCTGGGTCAGTCATGGGACTGGTGTGAGTAAACTCCAACCACTTGGTTTAACTTTTCAAAATTCATTTTCAAAAGAAATGATAATTGTAAGACCGATCCACACATAAACACGGATGGTTTTAACCTTATGATAACCCAAAACATTTTCAAAATCAATACTTTTCTGATATTATAATAATGTCTAATCACAAATAATTAACAATCTAGCAGAACGCTTGCATCTCACGCTCCACATATATATAGTATACAATCAAAACCGTAGGCGCTTATTGGAGATTGGATTCCGACTATGACAAGGTATGGAACTACCTGCCGATAGTGTATCTCTAGAGAGGAATACACTGGGTTCAACAAGAACGTCTTGCAACCCGACCACACATGACCGACCATTCATTTCTCTTGAGTGTATCAAATATATTATCACCCGCTGTTGCTAGCAATATAACCGTTCCTGGGAGATACAGAAACGAAAAGAAGTAACAAATATGAATATTCTCTAGATGGTGACAATACACCCTAATGAGGGCAACCCACATAGCCATGCTGCCTGTCCGATTTTTGTCATTTCCGGTTGATGAGGCTTGAGGTCATAATGTATCTTTTGGCAGATCACACCTCCATTTACTTTGAATGCCACATCGTCATATCCGCCGCATCACAAACGGATTTCCCCAAAAATACCACGGGTATAAAGCTAAGAGAAACGAATTCCTCCGCCACCAAAAGTGGATACGTTTGAAGCGATCAACTTACATGATCCATTAGGTATACTCTGTCAGACATTCGTCCATACACATTGTCCTGGGTCTGGACAAACCGATGGAATTATTCTGTAAATCCATCTTAGGCAATTTCTACCTAGGATTGCCAGAACAACCCTTGCATAAACTTTGTCTTCAATTATCTTCATCATATTTGATTCGCAACGCTAACACCCATATGGAGTGGTTTTCTGAAAACAAATCTGATCCCGGTCTCTCCGTATTGACAACGGAAATGGTTAAAACATTGATAGTCGGTGATTTAACTATCGAAGGAAAACACATGTGCAAACAACGGTTGTATTTCCAAATGGAAAACTTACCGATCAATCATCAATCAAAACTGACCCCTTTACTTTAATTTTCCATTCAATTATTCATTTCCCTATCTCCTTTTCCATGTATTCGTAAATTCTTATTTTTTAAATTTAGAAAATATACATTATTAATCATTGGAAAATATTTCCATATTTACTCCTATATCTTATTTTTTACATTAGAAAACATTTCTGATTCTTATTTGGAAAACATTTACAATACAAAACTCCTTCATTGGGTTTAAACAGATGTTTAAATAAAACATTGCTATGCTGACTCGAACCATAAACATTTATTATCTTAATTCAATTAACTAACCTTTACTATCGAACCTTAACCATTCCTTAGATAAAAATGAAGTCAATCAAGTTGGGGTATAACTACCTCTCAGACCTTAACTGAACAACATTTCTAACCTCGAAATAGACAAAGTTCACCTTTTAAATCTTCAACGACTTCTTTACGTAACTCTCGGATTCTATTTACGAATCCACTTCTTTTACAGAAATCACTTGATTATAATAATAGTGTTATAATCGCATGCTTTCGAAATATAATAACTTAAATATAACTTTTATTTCTTAATTTAAATAAATAAATAAATAAATCTTTTATTAAATAAATAAATCTTGATTTAAAACCCGGAAAGTAAATAATACTTTCCTACATTAGATATAGTCGAATCCCAATGTATAATCCTCTCTCGAATAATATCTATTCGATAACTCTTTTCTTCGAACAGAATACATTCGATAACTCTTTTCGAATAACTCTATTCAATAATATATCCTTCGTCGAATAAACTATATTCGATAACTCTTTTCTTCGAATAACTATATTTGATAATATCTCCTTCTTCGAATAAACTATATTCGATTCACTCTATTCGAATAACTAAATTCGACTAACTCTATTCGATTAACTTTATTTGATTAACTCTAATCAATTAACTCTAATTGACTAACTCTAATTGATTAACTCTAATTGACTAACTCTAATCGATTAACTCTAATTGACTAACTCTAATCGATTAACTCTAATTGACTAACTCTAATCGATTAACTCTAATTCGATTATCTCTATTCGAATAACTAATATTCGATTTAACTCTAATCCCTAACTAATTCGAATCCCCATTTGAAATTCCTATTTCAAAACCAAATTTTCCTTATAAATGTTTTAGTTTATAAAATATTCATTTTAATCCATTATTCATATCGAATGTGAATAATATTTCTTTTATAAATCAATTCAGTTTGATTTCTTGTTTAAAAATAATATTCCATTTCCAAATTCTATTTATACTTTTATTTATAGAATTATTCATACGAAATCCCCTTTTTATTTTTAACACTTAAATCTCATTTATAATCCCTTTTATAAATGCTATGTTCAAATTCTATTTGAAATATCGGTATCAAAAACCGATTTCTACTTCTCTATATAAATTCAGACTTATATTTTCCATTTATCAAATGATAAATATTTTATTTAATATATAAACCATTATTTATAAATTAATCTTCTCAATTTTATTTGTTAAAACAGATTTCTATTTAATTCTACTTTAAATAAATCCTTTCCATTTATCTGTTAAAATAGATTTCTATTTAATATTTATTTTCCACTTATTTTCTTTTATAAAATTCTATTTGTTTTACAAATAATCCCTTTTCTAGTTATATTTATTTC
This sequence comes from Allium sativum, assembly GCA_030737875.1. NCBI lineage: Eukaryota > Viridiplantae > Streptophyta > Magnoliopsida > Asparagales > Amaryllidaceae > Allium > Allium sativum. The sequence goes on from JASFAX010003585.1 coordinate 10,901, forward strand.
CCAAATATTCCTTTAATAATTATATTTATTTCATATAAATATTCCCCTTTATATGAAATCCATTGATTTCATATAAATATTTTATTTTCAAAATATACTTTGAAAATTCCCCTTTTTTCTACTTTCCAGTATCACTTATGGTATTAAAATACCAAATCAAAAGGATCAATCATCATCCAAACACACATAATCAGTAACAGATTATATACCACATCACATATCAGAATATATGAAAAACAGTATTATAAATATTGAGGAATCCAGTTGGATACCTCCAACTTGTTCCCCTGCATCCACAGATGTTAAACAATGTAATTAACATCAATTTAATTTCATTTCAATATGAAATAGTTTGATAAAAAAATCAATTTTTAATTAACGATATTTATATAACTATATCGATATTTTCAATCAATTAATTAGCAGTTTAACCAACCAATCAACACACAACAATCAACCAATATTTATTAGTTCAAAAAAAATACGTTATGAAATATAAACTGAGCAGAGCTAGTGAAATTTACTCACATTGGACGATCGTCGTTAAATAACAATAATTGTCGGTTGATTCAGACGGACAATTTAGTTCGCGATAAATTGTAACGAGCTCCAATCCACTCCCAGTCGGTTCCATGGCGTAGCCGTCGTCCATACAATCCCAACGGATCTTGTTTCGCTGAATTCTGGTACCGTACGGAAAAGATATTAATTATACAAGTTGGTATATATAATTAAATTTTAAAACTAAACTTAGTTTGTTCAGTATATATGGGCTCACTATTTCTTGGCCCAATGCCACACGTTCAAACCCATCAGTGATCCCTTCTTCCTCGATACAAGAATCCTGCTCCTCCTCCTCAGACATTGCGGAAATTTCAAGGTCCAACTCCTCTTTCTATACTTCTTTTAAATTTACAAAAAAATCTCCATCATTTTCCTTGTCCAACTCTCTTTCACTCTATACGCTATTTGACCCTCTTGAATTCACGATTGGAATCCCGTCGACAGCGTCTTCACGCAAACGTAGCCATCGCAACTCCAATCCTTCACCATTAACTCGTTCTCCCCTTCATAATTCAACATACCAATAACACCATTAAACTCTCCACAAAAATCTACATGCCATCATCCCAAAAGGAAGTACTCGAAACCCCCTTTCCTATCGCGTCTCCAGGCCAAGAACCACCTGCACAGTGAAAGTCACAACAAAAATTTGTATTGTTCTTCCCAAAAATCATCACATAGGTGCTATTTGGCCTTCCAATCACCAATACGAGATCCAAACCAACACCCGATGCTTACATCCCCACGATTCACGAACCCTAGCAACGCTGGGTTAATTTCCCCCTAACAAAAAGGTTGTCGTACTCCTCAATATATATATATATATAATCGCAGAGAAAGACTCAGGGATCATAGATATACAAGTATTATGATTCATAGATTTTTATCCAATTTGTTATGGATTTTACAAGATCCAATTTCTCACGATTTTGGTTTAAGAGGAAAAGAAAACTGACGGCCCAAAATTCGTTGACTAGAGAAATGTATTAGGGTTAGAGATAGTTCCAGGTATTTATAGTGTATTTTTAATAATTTAATAATTGATTAAATATTCATTTTTAACCAACCGCTGTTTGTATTTATGGTTTAAAAATCTCTGTGATCAGATATAATATCCAAAAATCACGAAAATGAACATGAAACTAGAGTTCGACATTACGGACCCAACGAAACTTGTTTCGTCGAATTCCGACTCTGTTTGCTCACACAGCGTATTTTTAACCGTCAAAATATCGACTGTTTTTACAATAGAAATTGGTACGGCCACATACTGACTCCAAAAATCACGAAAATTGAAATTTAACAATAACTTAATATTCCGAATCCAACGAAATAAGTTTCATCGAAAACGGAGGTCGTTTGCAAAACTAGCTATTTTTAAAACTCTAAATAAATCCATTTATATTTAAAAATAATTTTCAAAAAAATATATTTAAAAATAATTAAATTTAACATTAATAAATTAATATTATCGTATATATTCATAGTGGAATACCATACAGCTCCAAAATAAATATATCAGGATTTATAACTCAATATTTAAAAATCTAGTTAAATCGATATTCCATTTATATTAAAAATCCATTTATAATATAAATAAATCGTTATAATTTATAAAGGAATTCCGTAGCGACTTTTCAAAAATTTGATTTGACCATAAATCAAAATCTACACAATGAAATCTCGATTTTTCTCTTCCATTAGAAAAATATACTTCGCCAGCTCCGAACGTTTCTTGTTTCACAGAAATCTGATTTAAAACGGATTCTATATATTCAATTGAAGTTCGAATCGACAAATTACGAATTACAGCGCCATTTCGAGCTCGATTTTAATTATAATATAATTATACGTTCAACAGTCGTTTATATAATATATTCATTAATATAATTCAACTCTAAACTGAAATATATATTATATTGATCCAATTCACACAATATTGTGAATTCCACTATTTCCGACTATTTTGAAATTAAATATATTATTCTATTATTTATATTAATTAAATATTCAATATTATTTAATTAAACGACCATTTAATTCTTTAATCACTATTTAAATAATTAAATTAATTATTATATCGCTAAAAATACGGGACCAACCATTTAATACGTTAGAGAGAAGGAAAAACAAAAGGGGTCAGACACACTACAACAAAATGACCATATTACAACGGTGGAAAACCGTTGTAATATACATTTTACAATGGTGGACCAACCGTCGTGTATTAAGAAGTTGTAATGGACTAAGATCTTTTGCAACTTTTTTGCACCGTTGCAACTTTGTTGTGATATGTATATTTTACAACTTTTTCCCACCATTGTAATAGACTTTATTACAACAGTTATGCACCGTTGTTGTTGTAATTTTTACAACTGTTTATAATTGTTATCATATATTTTATTACAACTTTTATTTTACATTTGTAATATATCCACATTATATGCATAAGAATATATATATATATATATATATATATATATATTTTATATGTGCAATAATAAACAGATAAATAACATAAGAAATAGATGTAAGTTTAAATGCATCATGATTCATTCATTGATACATATACCACATAACAAAGTATAAAATTACAACCGTTACCATAACATCCTTAATTAAAAGTGTACTCCAACAAAGCACGTACAAGATTTTTTTTCCACTAGTCAAAACCCGTCTCAAGTCCAAATTACACATCATCTATGATTTTACATGTTAATGCAGAAGATACCACTTCTCTTTCTAGCTTTTTCTTTGGTTACCTTCCTGTCTTCTTTTATAGATGACACTACTCTGAATGATTCCAAAAATCATCAAAGCAACCTTTGATTCCTCTACTTCATTGTCCGTTAACTATAAAATTAAACATAAATTAGCTTTATGCTTCTACACACTTTTGAATTAACTAGTATGTACAGAATTTTTACAAAATACTAGAGCAAAAAAACAAAATCTATAAAAATAAATCTAATTGAAAACTGAACATAACTTAAGGTTCTGATTATACCTCTTTGCTTCTTGGCTCGAACGTTTTTGGATCTACCACGCTGAACGTAGAGGAAGTGGACCCTGCAGTGCTTCCCGGGCTGGCTGGAGTGGATAAGGATGGCAGATACGAGTAGGACCCGAACGGACTTGGTTGGTACGAAGACCTTAGACTTGCTGATGTTGATGTTCCTCCTGTTGCTTCTAGTTACAACATTGTATTGTAAGCTTCAATTAGAACAATTATTGTACGTAAGCTCCAATTAGAACAATATACTATAAGCTCCAATTAGAACAATATTATAAATTACAATATATTGTAAGCTCCAATTAGAACAATTGTTATATGCAAGCCTTAGACAACAATTGGTGCCACCGACAACAATTGCAGTGTGTACATAGCATATGCATACTCTCCAACTTAATGGTCCTAATCTCTCCTAAGTAGATCTATATCAATAGAACTAATAAAATCAATTCATGCATATATTCTTAATCGTTAGCTAAACATGTCAATCGGTATTGATATAAATTGATACCAAAATACAAATTAAGTATGAATAATTGACTTGCCATGATTTGAATGAGCCTCAAAATGAGATTCTTTGGACCTTAGTTTTTCTGCTTGCTGCATACACAGTAACCCATTATAATCAGCATGCTCATAAACTGTAACCTAGAGCCACTCAAAACACAAGCTCACATCCGCCGCCTAAACCTCTACACAACAACTTGGTGAAGCCACATCAATTTCCACACTTCCTAAACACCATAGTGCACACCCCCGTATTGGAAATTAACTGATTATGATTTTAAGATTATATTATCCAAATCCATCAGAACACATCACAATTCTCAAAGTAATATTTACATAGCTCAAGCATTGAATTTGAAGTTTTGTTAAGCTGAAATTTAAGTATGTCTAATGGATAAAAATTATATTCCTATTTTTGCAAAATGATCTTACCACCATAACCTTTCCCTAGTAGATCCAGCATGCAATCAGCGTCCTTGTTGCTCTAACAAGTCTCGACCGCTGTTCTCTAATAACAAAATCAGGTTAGTTATATTAGAACCAGAGAAAGCTAACCGTGCATATACTTTGTTAAAGAAGCAAGATAACTCAAACATTTTTCAGCTTAGGCAATGACTACAGCAATGATATACATGAGCAACTCAATTTAAGCGAAAGGCAACACTTGCTGAGATATTAGAATGCAGTTGCCTGCCAGCAAATAACAAAGAAAAGTTGATAATGTCGCATGCAACAGAAATCAAAGCTCAAAATTTTCTAAACCTAACAGTTATTATCCAATAATTCAATAGCAATGAATACCATTAGCAGTAAGTAAAAGTGTAGATTGATGTAAGTAAAACAAGTAAAAAGGACTTATCTTTCTGATTTAATTAACAAGAGAATGTTCTCTTTAAAGCTGACTTCAGGGGAGAAGCACGCACGCTTCAGATCTGAAGTCTTCGGACTCAACAAACAAAGAAAAATTGTGTTCTCTTCTTTCTTTCGAAGCGGTGGTGACGAAGGGATGGTCATAATTTAAGAGCTATGCGGGATTTAGGGATTTTATCAGGTTTGCGTTTCGAAGCGAGGACTGAAGTTAGGGAGGGAGAGAGAAGAGGGAGCGTAAATTAATGTATCGGAAAATTTGGCTTTGGAGCCGAAAATTAGTAAATGGAGCTGAAAATTTGGCTTTGGAACAGATGTGAAATTTGAATTTGGAGCCAACAACATTTTGCATCATACCCATACAATGTTCAACGTAAATTAGATATGAGGTAGGACTTGAATTAATTTAATAACTGATTATCAATTTTTAATTAACATTAATTACTAATTATTAAGATGAATTATTTCATATTTTAAGCTAATTATTAATATTTATAATTTTAATTAATTATTAGTTGTTATTATTATTTAATGATGATTTTTCATTTTCAAGAGAAAAAGGCATAAAAAAAATTCGGGAGGCGATGACCCTTAACCCGTACCGCAGCGCAGTGGCCAACATTGATAGTCAAGATTGGACGGTTAGTCCGAGAACACCAACAACTAAATGGCGACGACTGGAATTATTTCTAGAGGCGCATGACCTATTTACATAGTTTATTCAATCTTATGATTTTTTTTATGAAAAATTGTAATAGAATATTATATAAATTGCTTGAAATTTTTATTAGAATATTTAAAAGTAATTATTTAATTATTACTTCTTAATTAGTGATTCTTACTTCTTATTTATTGATTACAAAAAATAATTATTCATTACTAAAAACTATTTTTTATTTTTTTATTTTTTTATTTTTAATTTCTAATAATAATACATAACTATTATTTATTAATTATTATATAGCGAAAAGAAATTATTAATATTAGTTATTACATATTTTCAAGTAAACTACTTATTATTATTATTAAATAATAGTTATTGAGTATTAATATATTTATTAATTATTAATATGGTATTTTTGTTGTAGTGTAGTCATATATTACAACATTTAAAAAATAAAAGTTGTGATAGGCTTTTATTACAACTATCAAAACAACACAGTTGTTAAAAATAAGTTTATTACAACTTTTCTGGAAAAATGTTGTAAAAAAAAATATTTACTACAACGGTGATTTTACCACCGTTGTAAAATTAAAGTTGTAATATGGTGTTTTTGTTGTAGTGACATAAAGTCTGGCTAGTCTAGTAACTTTTAGCCAGTAAATAAATAAAGGTAAACATGACAGGCATATAAAGTGGATAAGAGGGTTCACTGTACAGATGGAAGGTCTGACAAGGCAGATAAGGTAAGGTGTATATATACTTCACTAAAAACTACTCTTCACTATTACTAGTATAATCAAGATGAGATGATCCCTTCCACTATGAGTTGGTAGACTTAGGGCATACGTCCGAGTATACCCTAACCACTACCCTAATCGATCGGCCCCCTACTCTGTAGATGTCCTGTACTGGCCCCACAGCAGGGGGTATCACTTCCCTAAAGTGGCAAACCAAGACGTACACAGGCCTATCTACTGGTGTCACGGTCGTCTTGTCCCCCTCTGCCCGGCCCACGCACGCACATGTCCCCGGTCTGTTTGCGCCGTTCCCACCATCCATCTCGTTTGGATCGCTTATAATCAATCAGTAAGCGTGCCCCTTCTCCACCTAGTACGGAGTTCTCTATTATGATACCAACTACGGGTTACTGACTGAAATGGGTCCCACACAATATGATACAACCTGTCCCTTTTGTCTTGTATCCCCACTGGGTTTTCCACTGACCATGTATACCCAAAAGGGGTGATCTTTAATTACATAGCCCTATACTAGTTATGTATACCCTAAAGGGTGATATTTAATTTCATAACTTTACAATGGTTAAGTTTGTGGGTCTGTATATACAAATATTACCCACCAACCCTAGATATACTTAACCGTCCCACTGATTCAAGCATGTTTATTTAATGGTTAAGTTTGTGGGCCTATATATATATATACTAATATTACCCACCTACCCAAGATTTACTTAACCCTCCCTTTTTACTAAATTTTATTTACTTAACCTCAACTTAAGTCTAAGTTCACATGATCCATATGGATTATGTTTGGTTAAGTAGTCCAATTCATTACCATGTCCATTTATGGTTATATTGGGCTAGACCTCCCACATTAGGCCTACAACGTGTGGATGTTGGATATGTCGGTCGGGTCCGAGCAGTCTTATTCCACAGTTGGGTCTAACCTCGTGTCTTAGCCCATGTCATATTCACACACTTAGACCTCTCACATTAAGTTCAACATTAGTGGCTGCTGGATATGCCGGTCGGGTCCGGGCAGACTTCCACCACTAATGTAACCTAACCTCGTGTCATAAGTGTTAATTTGATTTCAAATTTTAATTGCTAAACATTCCACTTTTGATTAATTAATTTAAATAGTTAATCCTTTCCTTTTATAGGTGTCAATACCTATTTTATTAACAATTTGGATTACACATCAATTCATATAAAGATTTACATGCCAATTATAAACCCCTTTCCTCGTTTCCTATCTAAAGTATTTGCATGCAGTTTGACGGCATCTAGCCTATGAAGTAGCCTAGCTATAACAATGAAAAGGGAATATGATAATCATGACAATCTCAACTTATATTGACATAAACATACTGGCATGGTAACAAAGTGAAAGGACATGTAATTATCATAACAGTGCGGATATTCAAAACTGATAACTTATGCAATCCAATGTCAAATCAAGCATGATAAGATCTAAATGTCTCCTAATTGGATCTAGCATAATTAAGGTGGCATAAAGGTAGATTCACATGTCAAGTTCACAACATATTTAGATTATCATTAGGTGCCCAATTACCCAGATCTAGCATAGTAAGGGTGACATTGCAACATGTTTTGATTTAAAAGTTAAATTAACATAAAGGTCTAGATCCAAATAATAAATCTTATGTCCCATAATAACAGATCTCAATAAATCAAAATATGATGTTCTAGATCTAAACAAAGGTTCAATTATCTAGAAAATGGTAACCTCAAATCAACCACAAACTTAGGGGAAAGGTAAGATCCACATATGTAACATGATGAATTAACCCCAAAAGGATTAGATCTAAAGAAAGCAGATCTAACATATACAAGTTAAGATGCCATAGATTAAGCATTTACAATAGATCTAATTATGGTGAACATTGAGATCCAAGCCATAGAATATTTTAGATCCACAAAGTATGATAAATCCAAGATGTTTTTAATTGCAAGAGCATATCCAATTCATATTCATAACATGATTACTTCTAAATCTATAAACCTAAAATAACTATACACATAGCGTTGGTTTTAGAAAAATTGACATAACATACTTGCATAAAGGATTAGATCTACTACGTGTACCCAATTCACAGTCTTTCATAATCCACATTCATTTATTTAAACCTAAAAGTGACTAGAACTCACAGAAAAAGAACGGATCTTGAATTCTGGGATTTGATTTTTGAATTTGTTAAGCTTAACCCTTGATGTAGACTTTGATTTTTATCTTGAGTTTGATTTATTATGGCGGCGGTTATGTTAGTTTAGGATGCAGCAGCATATAGGCTCATGAATGATTTAGGGTTTAGGTTAGGCGTGATTATATAGAAGCATAGGATTGATTAGAGCCCTTATATCAGTCTAGGATCAATCTAAGCCATCTAGACCATCATGACACCTCACCTGGCCAATCAGAAAAGGAAACCTAAGCCCTAAACACCAAAAATCGTCATCTGGAAATATCAGCCCAGATCTGGCTGATGGGGTCGACCCCTACAGGGGGGTCGACACCTATGTCGACACCCCTATAGGGGGTTCGACACCTATGTCGACACCTCTGAGTGAGAATTTTCCTGCTCAGCCCGCTTCTTTTCTTTTGAATTTCGAATTGTTTTTTATTATTAATTATTATTTTAATTTAATTTCTGCTAAAACTTGAAATCTTCTAAGCTCCATAACTTCTTCATACAGAGCCCGATTTACGCAAACCCGGACTCTATCTCAAGCAGAATTCCGAGATGAACGCAATGGAGTAACCTGTTTCACTTAATTCTTTTTCTAAAAATTAAGTTTCCTTTAATTTTCTAATTTTAAAATTTTAAAATTACGGGGTGTTACAATTGGAATCCCGTCGACAGTGTCTTCATGCAAACACAACCATCGTAACTCCACTCCTTCACCATTAACTCGTTCTCCCTTTCATAATTCAACATACCAATAACACTATTAAAATCTCCACAAAAATCTACATGCCATCATCCCAAAAGGAAGGACTCAAAACCTCCTTTCCTGTCGCGTCTCCAGGCAAAGAACCACCTGCCCAGTGAAAGTCGTGACAAAAATTTGCATTGTTCTTCCCAAATATCATCACACAGGTGCTATTTGGCCTTCCAATCACCAATACGAGATCCAAACCAACACCCGATGCTTACATCCCCGCGATTCACGAACCTTAGCAAAGCTGGGTTAATTTCCACCTAACAGAAAGGTTGTCGTACCCCTCAATATATATGTCAAGTCGAAGAGAAAGACTCAGGGATCATAGATATACAAATATTATGATTTATAGATTTTTATCAAATTTGTTATGGATTTTATAAGATCCAATTTCTCATGATTTTGGTTTAAGAGGAAAAGAAAAATGACGGCCCAAAATTCGTTGACCAGAGAAATGTATTAGGGTTAGAGATAGTTCCAGGTATTTATAGTATACTTTTAATAATTTAATATTCAATTAAATATTCATTTTTAACCAACCACTGTTTGTATTTATGGTTTGAAAATCTCTGTGATCAAATACAATATCCAAAAACACAAAAATGGACATGCAACTAGAGTTTGACATTACGGACCCAACGAAACTTGTTTCGTCGAATTCTGACTCTGTTTGCTCAATCGGATCTACTATTTTTCACATTAAAAATCGGTACGGCCACATACTGACTTCAAAAACAAAAAAATTGAAATTTTACAATAATTTAATATTCCGGATCCAACAAAATTAGTTTCATCGAAAACGGAGGTCGTTTCAAAACAAGCTATTTTTAAAGCTCTAAATAAATCCATTTAAATATAAATATATTTAAAATAATTAAATTTAATATTAATAAATTAATATTATCGTATATATTCACAGTGGAATACCATACAGCTTCAAAATAAATATATCAGGGTTTATAACTCGATATTTAAAAATCCAGTTAAATCGATATTCCATTTATATCAAAAATCCATTTATAATATAAATAAATCATTATAATTTATAAAGGAATTCATAGCGACTTTTCAAAAAATTTATTTGGCCATAAATCAAAATCTACACAACGAAATCTTAATTTTTCTCTTCCATTAAAAAAATATACTTCACCAGCTCTGAACGTTTCTTGTTTCACAGAAATCCGATTTAAAACGGATTCTGTAAGTTCGAATCGACAAATTACGAATTGCAGCGCCATTTCGAGCTCGATTTTAATTATAATATAATTATACGTTCAACTGTCATTTATGTAATATATTCGTTAATATAATTCAACTCTAAACTGAAATATATATTATATATGATCCAATTCACACAATATTGTGAATTCCACTATTTCCGACTAATTCGAAAATTAAATATATTATCCTATTATTTATATTAATTAAATATTCAATATTATTTAATTAAATGACCATTTAATTCTCTAAATCACTATTTAAATAATTAAATTAATTAATTATTATATCACTAAAAGTACGGGACGTTACACCTTTCATCCAATATTACCTCTGTTTACAACAACAAACAGCCTTTGCTTGTTTGTTTATTATAAAAAGTTTATAACAGCAAAGTCTTTGCTGTTATAAATTTATAAAGGCAAAGATTTTGCCATTATAAACTTATAACAGCAAAGACTTCGCCGTTATAACCACTATCCTCTGTTCACTCAACCAACCACGAACCAAGTCCAAACTAGTCACGGGTAACTGAACAAGCCACACCTGGTTGCTCCGTGGCTTGTTTAGTCACTGAACAAGCCATTGCTGGTTGTACTCTTATAGGATAGACTTGCGAAGCTATTTAATATGAATCCACCATATTTTTTATGTTTCTCGTACTTGTAAGTGTTTTAATGATTTAGATACTACAATTCTTTCAGTTGCATTGGAAAATTTAGTGGTAAAAACGGACATGACCAAACTAGTCTATATTGTATCTAGGATGAGAAGAAGTCAGTGAACAAGATATGCAAATTGGTAAATGTCTAGTGGAGTGAGATGAGAGAGTGGAGACAGAGCAGGAATAGAGACATTTTGTAACAACTTGACATTTAAGTAACAATAATTATTTATGGGATTAACTAAATAAAAGATTACGAAATTGTAACACCTCATTCTCTAAGGCTGGAAGCTAAACACTACAACTAGGGCTGTCAATGGATCGTGTCAGGTCGGGTTTGGGTCGGGTCGGGTCGGATTTGGGTTGATTTATAAACGGGTCGGACCAACCCATTTATTAAACAGGGTCATTTTCCCCAACCTTAACCCGACCCGTTTATAAATGGGTTGACCCGACTCGACCCGTGTAACCCGTTAACGGATCGGGTCATGTCAGGTTGAATTTACCCGTTTGACCCACTAATAAATATTGTCCATAGTTAAAACAGCAAAAGAACCAAATCACTAACATGCAACACTATTATATAATCACTAACAAGCAGCAAGTTACAAAATCACCAACAGGCGACAACAAGTTACAAAATCAATAACAGGCACCATATAGCATGAAATCACCATATCCAAAAGTCATTCCTCATGCATAAGAGCATATGAGCATACTGCAGAGATAAAAGACTAACGGTATGGAAGAGATACAGTTGTTATAAGTAAAATATAACTAACATCTTACAAGAATAAATTAGTAAAATATAACAACTTGCAGAAGAATATATGAGCATACAGATTACTGCATACATAAAAGACTAACACTAACAACATACATAAAAGACTAACAGTATGAAAGAGATACATTATATAATCATGTTTGGCGGGTCAAAATCGGCTTAGCGGGTCAACCCTAAACCCATCCATTTATAAACGGATCAAATTCGGGTTGACCCGAAAATGACCCGCTAACTAAATGGGTTGGTTTAACCTGCTAATTTCCGTGTGGGTTTCGGATCGTGTAGGAAATTGGCAGCCCTAACTACAAATGTTTTAGTCACCTCAAGTTTCGGTAATAGAAAATTGAATGTTTTTCAATCTCAACATCAGATAATATGGAACTATGAAAAGTTTCACGCACATTCATTCATATACAAATATTTCATTCATACAATCTGAACGTAGAACTCGTTCGGAGAAAATATAAATTGTTACAAAATAGCACCAAGAGAGACATATGAAGATGCCCCCTCCCGAATGATCGGAGTACATAAATAATGACATTCAAATACATGTGATACATAAAACCAATAGCAAAATAAAACACAACAACACTTCCTAAATAGCAATCATGATCTTCTCTTCTGGAAACAGCCCGAAACAGCCCAACCCTCAGCATGCTCAATTGAGCACCTAAGATTTTAAGGGGAAAACATAAATCATGGGTCTGTCAGAAAGACTAATATGAATAATAACTTATAACCCGACACCAATGATATTAAATGAGACCATGCCACATAATGGAACGGGTTTCCTTCTCGTTAATATCTTATACGAAAGCATATGACCATGCATCCCCTGCACCACAACAGGTAGTTCATTTATCACAATACAACTTATATACACTCAATAGTGAACAAAACATTTATTATGCAAGACACAATGTATTCCCTCTTAAATTATACTCTCATATATGCTTTCGCAAAGATCCGATTTGCTAGGCAACGGAGCCAAACCATCATTCTATCGTTAGTTCCATTCCGGTGATTTAAGGCATCACAAGCCATCTATATATATAACCAACATTCCCTTCGGTTCCCTTCAGTGCTTCGTAGATTATCTCCCTACTAACATGAAACCGAAGGTTCCTTTCCTAATTCTTCCATATTGCACAAAGCAACAAATTCACATTCATTCAACATTTTCCTATTTACTGGAAAGTGTTAAGTTCCCCACCCTCGGGACCATAGCGTCATTCTCCACACAACTGCAATGACTTAACAATGACAACAACCAATACATAACATTTCAAGCGAAATTAAAGAGCCTATACATCGCATTGGACTCGACACCTATATCGGCTCAAGTCTGCTTCGACTTCCGTAATTACATCGAAGTCCATTTCCAAGCTGTTCCGAGAGGTCTAGCCCTTCCAGCTTCGCTTGCTCAACAACAACCAATATTTATCACACTCAATGGTGGAAAGCAAAAAACACAAAGCCTCTATTTCATTTTGAAAAAAAATATAAATTCCATTATTTAGAAAAATGTTCCTCGTTGTCATCACAGATGCTGACAGCCATAAAGGCAAAATCTCAATACACTGAATTTAGGAATAGTTCCTTAACGGCTACTTCAGCGCCTAAGGAATAATTTTATAAAGGAATGTCTATGGAAACAACGACTCCAAAGGTTTCTAAGCCTTCAGAAGCATAATCTTCAGTAGGAAGCACCCTCCGGTGGCAGCGAAAGACCTGGGGGTATTCAACACTCATTCCTTTCATAATAACTACCTAGAATCTTTCATAGGTATATATATATATATAAAGAAAATAGTCCTTTTATAGAAAAATACCCCTCCATCATAGTTGAAAAAGTCTAGCAGTAGCCTTTAGCAGAGTGGTCATCTTTTAAAACCAAAGTGTGTGTGTGTGTATATATATATCAACAACGAATCATATACCTGAAAGGTGAGAGGCAGAAGCCTGAATACTTCAAGCAGCACTCATGATACTTCAACCATTCAATGCATCTGAAGGTGGGTTTGGACCGTTATCAGAAGGGCTTCCGGTTATGGAAATGGCAATGACAACAATTTCATACAAATTTGATTTATTTCTTTATAAAGTATTTCTTTTCACCAATTGCATTATATTTTTCGAAAAACTATTGGTTTGCAAAATAGTATTCCAAATAAATTGTATACAATTTTCCAGTACTTTGTAGTTTATAAAAAATATAAAAAACACGGGTCTAACAAGTTATACATTAATACCAGAATTAACGCATAATCTTTCCAAAAGCATGCACCCTTAGAAATTTCATAACAAATCCGTACAAGCAAAACAATTCTTGAAATTTGAAAGCCATCTCGGTAAACATTCAACACATCATACAAAAATTTCGCATTATTCGAAGATTCCTAACTGTTTCACCCTATACTTAATCATCTTCACTTATATTGAAACTTATCTTACCAAAGCAAGTTATCACATATGATAGTGATATAATTAAAAAAACCATCTTCCACTTGAACCTTAAAACAAGACATCCAAAACTAACTTATAATGCATAACTAAGCATGAATGATTCTCAACAACATATAACATAAAACCAAACAAACATTAATCACAACAACCGACTACAACATACTGTAACACCCTGCCTCCGCTAGGGTCACTCGCAAAAGGAATGCACTAGCTTTAGAGGGGCATTATTGGTAAACATGCACAGAAATATCACAAGACAGAACATATAAAATAGCGGAAGTAAAATCAAACTTTCATAACATGAATAAATAAGGTCTAAAGCCTTTTACATCAGAGTACATCAAAACCTTTCTTGCAATAGTAAAGAAGCATAAAGACATTTTCATAAATTATTCCCCAAGTAAAAACAGTAAAGTATCCATAGCCAAGAAAAGTCCAAGCCATCCATGATGACCTTCAAGCAGAAGAAGTCCGAACTAAACAACAGTATTTCCTCCCTGTAACCTGGGGGGGCGGAACGGAAGAAAAGAGGCGAAACAAAACGGGTCAGTCAAAAAGACTGAGTAAGCCCTATCTACTATTAGCATAAAAACTAGTAAAGTTAACTGACATGAGAAACTGAGATGAACATAAGCATGATAACAAGATAGATAAGCTAAATCAAAATAACAGGATGAACTACTGAACTCAGATAAACTAAGGTGTCATGATAAATTACGATGTCAAGATAAAACAAGGTATCACATCGTCGGGTTTCTATCAAGTATAATATCCCCAAGATATCTGTCACGTATAACGCCCCGTGATATCTATCCTGTATTTTAGCTCTGCACCTATCGTACTAGTATCCCCACCGTGTCATGTGCTAACCAAGAATGACCCTCACTCAAAAGTCGTGTAATGGTCCATGTCAACCTAATATATCGCATATATAGGTTACTCAACTTGTATGTTTTATTCCATGTAAATGTTCAGTCCCTTGCCGTAGACCATACGGGCTTTCCCATGAGATTCTATATTACTTTAACATAGTTCCATGATCCTTAAGATCGGTTTGGACTGTTACCCTAAACCTAGCCAGGGTCTTCCAACATGAATTATCGTTTGTACAACTAGGACTTATGCTACCTAGGGCTACTAGGGATTATGCTTACCTATTGCACGTTTTCGTATCTCGGTTTGGGTTCAACCACCTAGGGCCACTAGGGATTACGCTAACCGCCAACCGCGCCCTTTTTCCCACGCATATATCGTGAATCGTTTTTCCATGACTGTATGCACATGTATCATATCGTGCCATCCGAGTCCTGTCACAGGGCAGACCAGGAAATACAGGACTCGGTCGGGAGCTTTCAATTTATCTGCCGATGCAGATGCTAAGGTCTGTTTTTTCCTATACGTGGCTATGGTCCCACGAGACCACTCCCTCAACTAGTGAAAGACAAGACAGGATAAATCCTGTATGAGAACACAACATGGCCAACCAACATCCAAGCCTTACCGCAACCATAATTAGATAGCAATTATGGTCTATTGGGTGTTCTCTGCCTTTCCGTACGTACACGCTTGACCAAAGATGGTAGGTAGCCTGACGAAATGCTATCTAGGGTACGACCGTGTATCATCGACTATCCCCTATCCATCCCCGTCTTTAGGTCGCTCGTATAGCAACCAAGGCATACTCTTGGTTCTTCTAACGCAGACCTTAACCTCTCATGAGCCTAGTATAATCACCTGGCAGCTCATAGAGGGATACCAAGAGTATCCCCACGTTCCCCGAAGCCGCTGCTTCGTTACCCAGTTCGCTGGAGCCTTTATCTAAATCAGATACTTGCTCCTACTCGTATACTTAAACGATGACCTACCGTATCAGGTTACTCTTCTATCTATGAACTGGTCTAAATTTCCTTGACTAAGAATCATTACTTAGTTATTCCTCAACTAAGGTTTACCACTTAGCCTTATTCCCGTTATCCTTGTTAACTACGGTTATCCACCTAATCCTCAGAACTAGGGTTTACATAATGGATTAAGTGTCACTTAAGTTCATGACTTAACCCGTCTACAAATCATGTCAAAATTGGCTAAGTATCCAAGTCCAAGACTTAACCCTATAAACCATGTTCACGTTGGTTAAGTATGTATCAACTTGACCCTATCAAATTACTGAGCCAAATTGGTCAAGTGTATTCAAACGATTCGTGACTTAGCCTTTTCATGTTATCACGTTGGATTGGTTAAATATTGGTTAACTTAACCTCAATAAATTCACGAGTTAGATTGGTTAAGTATAGGTCACTTAACCACATCAAATCATCATGTTAGATTAGTTAAGTGTTTAACTTAACCCCATTAAACTACCAAGTGGGATTAATTAAGTTTAGGCTAACTTAACCCCATCCGATTTCCGTGTTTAGACTAGTTGAGTCTAATCTTAACCCCATCCATTAACTGTATTTTTCGGTTAAGCGCCATTAAGAAAACTTACTTAACCTTACCAAGTTATCGCGTTGGATTGATTAAGTGTTGGTTAACTTAACCCCATCCACTAGTCATATAAAAATGGTTAAGTGTCATTAGGCAAATCAAGTTACTTAACCTACCCAACCTTGTCATGTTTTGTTAAGTATCATTAGCCTAATCAAATTACTTAACCCATTTGTCCATGTCATATTTGGTTAAGAGTCATTAATCAAATTAACTTAACCCTATCATGTGGCATTAATTACTTAATGCACCTTCACCTCTCACATTAGACTTTGTTGTGGTTACTAGTTAAGCCGGTCGGTTCTGGGTAGCTTTACACCACAACTTGGTCTAACCTTGGGTTCAAGCACAACATGACCAACTTCTCACATTGGGTCCTATTGTTTGCAACTACTAGTTAGGCCGGTCGGTTCCGGGTAGTTTTACGTTGCAAACTCAACCCAACCTCGAGTTGGCCACACTTATATTATCTAAGTGTCATGTCCATCATGTTTCCCAAAACATGTTACAAGTTTTCAAGCATTTGGGTAGACCTAACTTAATAGGTAAATTCCCAAAGGGTAGACCTAACTTAATAGGTAAATTCCCAAGCTTATGTTTTTATGCATACTTACATGTCAACTTCCATGTTATATTTCAAGTCATGTTTTCAAGTTGTATTTTCATGTCATTAGAAATTACCCATAACATAACCCAACGCTTTTAAACTCGCATATACGTTCGCGACAACGTAATGGATTAAAAGAAGAGACTTGGCAAAGGCATGACAAAAATGGATATTAAGCCACAAGTTAATCATGGTGGCAAATGAGGCACAAATGTGTTCATTAACTTGCATGTTACATTCTTAAGCCTCAAAACATGCATAAACCCAAACTTGGCACATAAGCGAATCATGGTGACAAAAGATATGGAATGATGACTAGTAACTCGCATATATCATCATATAAGGGTTATGACTTCATATGCAAGTTGACATAAAGGTTATGAGGGTTCTCATGTTGCCTAATGCAACATTTCAACATAAAGGTTGTAGCTTTTAGCACACAAGATCAAGATAATGACTTCATAAACTTGCATGACATGATAGCATGTATCATACTCAATGATCAAACCCAAACTTGCAACATTAACATTTAACTTCATAGTTAATATCTAAGAGTAGGGAAAGGGCTTACATTGCTATGAAGGCACAAAAGATATGACAAAGCCCTTATGCAATCAAATAGACCCAAAATGCAAGCTCTAACATAAAAACCCTTGAGCCAAAATAATCAAAACCCTTGCTTTATGATGCAAAGATAGAAACTTGACTTGAATGCAAGCTAATGACACTCATACAAGCTTGAAAACACTTGTATGCATGGAAAATCTCTCATAGAAACCATTTAGAAATTTTATGAAGAGAGTGGAGGCCATGAGAGGTAAAATTTTGCCATAGTTTAGTTGCATGAATGAATAATGAGGATTTAGGATAGGTTAGGGTCTTATTTATAGATTAGGCAAGTGTTTTAGGCCATAGGATTAAACCTAGATTCAATCCAAGCCATCAAAGCATGTCTTGGGGAAGAAGTCAAGTGTAGGAACCATCTAGGGCCTTTAGATTAAAGATGAACCATGAGAACCATCCAAATGCAAAATCTGCATTTGAGCGAATCGGCCCACGGGTTGACAGCCAAACACCCTGGATTAACCCCTCGTCGACCCAGCGGGCTCGGGTCGACCTCAAAAATCGGCCGGTTCGGTTATTCCCCTCTCCCAATTCGCTGTTTTGAACATTTTTGCATATTTATTTATTTAATTTTCAATTATATATATATATATATATATTTCTCTGCGCAACCCATTTCACTTAATTAAGTATACTTTAATTTGGGAATTTTTCGTGAAACTCCGCGAGGCCATATCTTGGTCATACGGACTCCGATTTTCGAAAACTCGGACTCTATTTCGCGTATTTTTCCGAGACGAACGCAATGGCATAGCCCGTTTCCCTTGATTCAGATTTTACAGTTTAATTCTGCCTCCATTTTTGTTATAACAGGTCATTGAAAATACGGGTTGTTACATTCTCCCCACCTTTTAGGATTTCGTCCCCGAAATCTCCAAGTTAGGAAGAACATATCCTACCATCCATCATCCATCTACTCAAAACATCATCCACAAGCAACCATTGTCCTTAAATGATTTCTAATGCTGTATGAATATATGCAAAACGTGTGTGTACATGTTCCTTAGCTAATTCTAATGATCAGGCCTGAATAATCTTTCTAATGCAAAATATGTATAGTGCCATGAATCCAACATGTATGCAAATAGTCCTAGTCATATAGATACTATATGCGTGCACAATCATTCATTCATATGCAACAACCGCATGATAATACATTCGATTTCATCCATTAACAAGTATAAATACTCGTGCATATGCAATATGAAATGTGACCGAGTCGAGCTAGTATCTAATGTGTATTCGCGCATCCACGAGCAACCACTTGCAACCACTTGCAACCATATCAATCATAACATGTTTCAAATACATGTTTACATCCATAGGGTTCTACCTAGAATTCCCTGAAACAGGGTCGAGAAGATAAACAGGACAAACTCCTTACAGGGTTTGTAACGGAGAATAGGACCGAGAGGATGTCCACAAAAGATAGCCTACAAGTAAGCTCTACAGAAAACAGGGATCAAGGATATACTCCCAAAAAGAGATATCATGCGCGTATCTAGTCTTTCACCATCAAAGTCGTCTTTTAACTTCGCGATTTTGTAGCTTCTTATTCCTGTTTCCATAACATGAGCTGGAACTCATTTCTTCGTCGCCTCTCGTTCCACTTGCACTTATCCTTTTCCTAGAATACTTGACGCAAACATGACTGCGTACTCATGATCTCATGCAAGCTTTCCAAAATTCACTAGTGAATCTTGGATCTCGTTTATATACTATAAGGCATTCCATGTAGAAGAACTTTCTCTTGAAAGTGAACAGATGTAAATCAGGTTATCATGCGCACTTACTAGGGTGATCTCTATAACCCATGCATAAATGAAGTAAACCATCCGTCTTATTGGCGAACACCACTCGATCGGGCTTCAAATTTCCAATAAAGGCATCAAGGGATTCTAAGTAACTAGTCATGACAGAACCTCAAAAAGGTTACCCGATACTTCGAGGGCATTACCAAGGCTAGTCAAAAGGTCTAACTACCCTCCTATCAAAACCGAGAGTGGCACCCCCTACTGGATAACCACTTCATCCCTAGAATCCATCCATAGCTTATAAACATAAGCATTATTTCCAAACTCAACACTTGGCATAGACATTCCCAAATCCAAACAAGTCATGTATAAATGGACTGATTCTCCAATAGGACTTTGAGATAAAAATGGGATTCTCTATTACGCTAGTACTTAAGGTGCAGAGACTCAACTATCGAAGCAGACTTAAATGATACGAACAACGAAGTCCTAACGGGATGATAGAGAAGAAAAGCTAAACCTTTAACAAGATCGTTACCCTCCTTCCGAGGTACTCTAGAAATGAGAGCATACTACTGCCCTCCCGATGATCTTGTCCTTGTCCCATAATACTTAACTATCCGCCCCGTTTTACCATGCCAAAGGTACTCTCTTGTCATGGGTTTCATTGTTCATCTTTCTCCCTCCTTTGAGGACTAAGCCATACCAACAAGTTGCTCATCCTTAAGCTCGTATCCTTTATCCTTCTTTCTCACGATCCTTTCTTATAACGCGGCCACTGGTCTCTCGAGAACCACCTCCATCGTATGGAAAGCACTTTCGTAGGTAGAAAAGACTAGTCGCAGTTAAAACTACTGTGACTACAGATGGAGGAAAGAAAGGAAAAGAGACTCAATTAAGGAAACAAGGATAGTGCTAATGGCCTTTGGGGAATAGCCTTTTTCTTTTAAAAGAAAATTTTCTTGAAAAATGCTTCTTTGTAAACGGTTTTTTTTTCCAAATAGTTTTCAGAAGGTCTTTAAAAACTTTTGCCCAGTCTGGTAACCTTCTGCTCTGATACCACGTGTAACACCCCGCCTCCGCTAGGGTCACTCGCAAAAGGAATGCACTAGCTTTAGAGGGGCATTATTGGTAAACATGCACAGAAATATCACAAGACAGAACATATAAAATAGCGGAAGTAAAATCAAACTTTCATAACATGAATAAATAAGGTCTAAAGCCTTTTACATCAGAGTACATCAAAACCTGTCTTGCAATAGTAAAGAAGCATAAAGACATTTTCATAAATTATTCCCCAAGTAAAAACAGTAAAGTATCCATAGCCAAGAAAAGTCCAAGCCATCCATGATGACCTTCAAGCAGAAGAAGTCCGAACTAAACAACAGTATTTCCTCCCTGTAACCTGGGGGGGGGGGGGGGAACGGAAGAAAAGAGGCAAAACAAAACGGGTCAGTCAAAAAGACTGAGTAAGCCCTATCTACTATTAGCACAAAAACTAGTAAAGTTAACTGACATGAGAAACTGAGATGAACATAAGCATGATAACAAGATAGATAAGCTAAATCAAAATAACAGGATGAACTACTGAACTCAGATAAACTAAGGTGTCATGATAAATTACGATGTCAAGATAAAACAAGGTATCACATCGTCGGGTTTCTATCAAGTATAATATCCCCAAGATATCTGTCACGTATAACGCCCCGTGATATCTATCCTGTATTTTAGCTCTGCACCTATCGTACTAGTATCCCCACCGTGTCATGTGCTAACCAAGAATGACCCTCACTCAAAAGTCGTGTAATGGTCCATGTCAACCTAATATATCGCATATATAGGTTACTCAACTTGTATGTTTTATTCCATGTAAATGTTCAGTCCCTTGCCGAAGACCATACGGGCTTTCCCATGAGATTCTATATTACTTTAACATAGTTCCATTATCCTTAAGATTGGTTTGGACTGTTACCCTAAACCTAGCCAGGGTCTTCCAACATGAATTATCGTTTGTACAACTAGGACTTATGCTACCTAGGGCTACTAGGGATTATGCTTACCTATTGCACGTTTTCGTATCTCGGTTTGGGTTCAACCACCTAGGGCCACTAGGGATTACGCTAACCGCCAACCGCGCCCTTTTTCCCACGCATATATCGTGAATCGTTTTTCCATGACTGTATGCACATGTATCACATCGTGCCATCCGAGTCCTGTCACAGGGCAGACCAGGAAATACAGGACTCGGTCGGGAGCTTTCAATTTATCTGCCGATGCAGATGCTAAGGTCTGTTTTTTCCTATACGTGGCTATGGTCCCATGAGACCACTCCCTCAACTAGTGAAAGACAAGACAGGATAAATCCTGTATGAGAACACAACATGGCCAACCAACATCCAAGCCTTACCGCAACCATAATTAGATAGCAATTATGGTCTATTGGGTGTTCTCTGCCTTTCCGTACGTACACGCTTGACCAAAGATGGTAGGTAGCCTGACGAAATGCTATCTAGGGTACGACCGTGTATCGTCGACTATCCCCTATCCATCCCCGTCTTTAGGTCGCTCGTATAGCAACCAAGGCATACTCTTGGTTCTTCTAACGCAGACCTTAACCTCTCATGAGCCTAGTATAATCACCTGGCAGCTCATAGAGGGATACCAAGAGTATCCTCACGTTCCCCGAAGCCGCTGCTTCGTTACCCAGTTCGCTGGAGCCTTTATCTAAATCAGATACTTGCTCCTACTCGTACACTTAAACGATGACCTACCGTATCAGGTTACTCATTATCTATGAACTGGTCCAAATTTCCTTGACTAAGAATCATTACTTAGTTATTCCTCAACTAAGGTTTACCACTTAGCCTTATTCCCGTTATCCTTGTTAACTACGGTTATCCACCTAATCCTCAGAACTAGGGTTTACATAATGGATTAAGTGTCACTTAAGTTCATGACTTAACCCATCTACAAATCATGTCAAAATTGGCTAAGTATCCAAGTCCAAGACTTAACCCTACAAACCATGTTCACGTTGGTTAAGTATGTATCAACTTGACCCTATCAAATTACTGAGCCAAATCGGTCAAGTGTATTCAAACGATTCGTGACTTAGCCTTTTCATGTTATCACATTGGATTGGTTAAATATTGGTTAACTTAACCTCAATAAATTCACGAGTTAGATTGGTTAAGTATAGGTCACTTAACCACATCAAATCATCATGTTAGATTAGTTAAGTGTTTAACTTAACCCCATTAAACTACCAAGTGGGATTAATTAAGTTTAGGCTAACTTAACCCCATCCGATTTCCGTGTTTAGACTAGTTGAGTCTAATCTTAACCCCATCCATTAACTGTATTTTTCGGTTAAGCGCCATTAAGAAAACTTACTTAACCTTACCAAGTTATCGCGTTGGATTGATTAAGTGTTGGTTAACTTAACCCCATCCACTAGTCATATAAAAATGGTTAAGTGTCATTAGGCAAATCAAGTTACTTAACCTACCCAACCTTGTCATGTTTTGTTAAGTATCATTAGCCTAATCAAATTACTTAACCCATTTGTCCATGTCATATTTGGTTAAGAGTCATTAATCAAATTAACTTAACCCTATCATGTGGAATTAATTACTTAATGCACCTTCACCTCTCACATTAGACTTTGTTGTGGTTACTAGTTAAGCCGGTCGGTTCCGGGTAGCTTTACACCACAACTTGGTCTAACCTTGGGTTCAAGCACAACATGACCAACTTCTCACATTGGGTCCTATTGTTTGCAACTACTAGTTAGGCCGGTCGGTTCCGGGTAGTTTTACGTTGCAAACTCAACCCAACCTCGAGTTGGCCACACTTATATTATCTAAGTGTCATGTCCATCATGTTTCCCAAAACATGTTACAAGTTTTCAAGCATTTGGGTAGACCTAACTTAATAGGTAAATTCCCAAAGGGTAGACCTAACTTAATAGGTAAATTCCCAAGCTTATGTTTTTATGCATACTTACATGTCAACTTCCATGTTATATTTCAAGTCATGTTTTCAAGTTGTATTTTCATGTCATTAGAAATTACCCATAACATAACCCAACGCTTTTAAACTCGCATATACGTTCGCGACAACGTAATGGATTAAAAGAAGAGACTTGGCAAAGGCATGACAAAAATGGATATTAAGCCACAAGTTAATCATGGTGGCAAATGAGGCACAAATGTGTTCATTAACTTGCATGTTACATTCTTAAGCCTCAAAACATGCATAAACCCAAACTTGGCACATAAGCGAATCATGGTGACAAAAGATATGGAATGATGACTAGTAACTCGCATATATCATCATATAAGGGTTATGAATTCATATGCAAGTTGACATAAAGGTTATGAGGGTTCTCATGTTGCCTAATGCAACATTTCAACATAAAGGTTGTAGCTTTTAGCTCACAAGATCAAGATAATGACTTCATAAACTTGCATGACATGATAGCATGTATCATACTCAATGATCAAACCCAAACTTGCAACATGAACATTTAACTTCATAGTTAATATCTAAGAGTAGGGAAAGTGCTTACATTGCTATGAAGGCACAAAAGATATGACAAAGCCCTTATGCAATCAAATAGACCCAAAATGCAAGCTCTAACATAAAAACCCTTGAGCCAAAATGATCAAAACCCTTGCTTTATGATGCAAAGATAGAAACTTGACTTGAATGCAAGCTAATGACACTCATACAAGCTTGAAAACACTTGTATGCATGGAAAATCTCTCATAGAAACCATTTAGAAATTTTATGAAGAGAGTGGAGGCCATGAGAGGTAAAATTTTGCCATAGTTTAGTTGCATGAATGAATAATGAGGATTTAGGATAGGTTAGGGTCTTATTTATAGATTAGGCAAGTGTTTTAGGCCATAGGATTAAACCTAGATTCAATCCAAGCCATCAAAGCATGTCTTGGGGAAGAAGTCAAGTGTAGGAACCATCTAGGGCCTTTAGATTAAAGATGAACCATGAGAACCATCCAAATGCAAAATCTGCATTTGAGCGAATCGGCCCACGGGTTGACAGCCAAACACCCTGGATTAACCCCTAGTCGACCCAGCGAGCTCGGGTCGACCTCAAAAATCGGCCGGTTCGGTTATTCCCCTCTCCCAATTCGCTGTTTTGAACATTTTTGCATATTTATCTATTTAATTTTCAATTATATATATATATATCAATATATATATATTTCTCTGCGCAACCCATTTCACTTAATTAAGTATACTTCAATTTGGGAATTTTTCGTGAAACTTCGCGAGGCCATATCTTGGTCATACGGACTCCGATTTTCGAAAACTCGGACTCTATTTCGCGTATTTTTCCGAGACGAACGCAATGGCATAGCCCGTTTCCCTTGATTCAGATTTTACAGTTTAATTCTGCCTCTATTTATGTTATAACAGGTTATTGAAAATACGGGTTGTTACACATACTAACCAAAATCATATAGGTAAGTATATTCTTTACCTTGTTTGGATAGAGATTGTAACACCCACACTTTCCCAAGCCCGAATTTGGACAAAAATTGAAGCTTAAACCCATCCAATAATGGAGAGTATGAATCTGATACCTGCAAATACTGAGCACGAACATAATCAAAGTAAAATAAAACTAACTCACAGCGGAAACAAAATAAGATAACTAATACCGACTAAGGTGACTACCTTAAAGCCTATCGCCACGTCGATATCGAGCATGAGAGAATGAGAACGAAAACCAAACCGAACACCTACTAAGATCTGTCTTCCCCGAGCTAAACTTGAGAGTTGTTATGAGGACATA
The DNA here is from genome assembly GCA_030737875.1 of Allium sativum. Lineage (NCBI taxonomy): Eukaryota > Viridiplantae > Streptophyta > Magnoliopsida > Asparagales > Amaryllidaceae > Allium > Allium sativum. The sequence continues at coordinate 36,647 of JASFAX010003585.1, forward strand.
GGTCAGAACAATAAGTCATGGTGAGTAAAAATTATATATTACACCGTCTATAATACAAAAATATATCCCATTTGGTTAGAACCAAAACATATGTCTTACAAGGCTAGTAATCCTAACCTAACCTTGTAAAGACTCACGCCCAACGACAAACTACCATTCCTGAGGTAGTATTCCCAAATGATAACGATATAGCAATACTGAGGTAGAACGTGTATGCATAAGTATGAAGCCTTTAAAATCTCCTTTCAACCAATTACTAAAAACTAAGAGGTGGCTTCCAACAACTCGCTATTCCATAAGGAGGTTAAATATTTATATATAGCCACTTAAGAACTCACTATAAATAATAGATAAGGGTAGATCTTTTCGATCACTTAAGACCCAAGGTGGACCCATCGGTCACTTAATACCTTACCGGTGATTTACTCTGCACTAATATAAATTAGAAGATACTAGCTACAAGTCCTACTAATTTAAGGCTTCCGTATTTCATGCATATACCCATGTCTCGCATAAGGCAAGAGATGGTAATCAGTCACTTATTACCTACTGGATAGGTAAACGACATCTCGTCATTCATGGCCTTCCCCCAGCGGACACTTGTGCTACTATCTAGCTGACTTTATTACATAATCCCCTAGCCACTTAATACTTCCCGCAGAACAGGCACACATATGGTACCTCTGTAGCGGTCATTTAATACCTAATCCCAAGGCGGACTCTCACCTCAGTCACTTACTACCTAGAGGAAGAGGGCTTACATGGGGATTACCCAACTTGTACCCAATAGTCATTTAATACTTCTTATTCATGGGAAGGCGAGCCACGCGATCGCTTATTACCCTTATAGGGGTGGATCCAACTTCTTAATACCTTTATCTCGAAGCAGGCTTACGTTTATAAATTATTTTCTTTTTTAAGGTTTCCTCTTTTGGGACAAGAGGTGGGTCCTACAACCACTAATACCTAACACTTGAGATAAACTTATTTTAGGAAATAATCCTTGCTATGCAATTAACTATTGTCATGGGTTTATATGGTTAATGATATCTCATATCAGTTGTATATATATCCGACTATTGGAAAGTATAGACTTCTATCGGATAAGGCAACCGACCTCGCACCATTAACCAACTAAGCCCAATCCGTAATCTTAATTATATAAAATTTAGCTTAACCAGAATAAAATAAGAAAAATCTATAACTTCCTATCCTAGGATGTTTAATTAATTTCCTTATTGGACTTAGTATTTATTACGCCAATCAATTCCCATTAATTCCCCTTCCTATCCCTTTTATTATTATTAATTAGTTTACCTTCCACTAATGACCCTAACGGTCATATTTCCTAAGGGATTAATTAACCTATTTAATGCCATTTATGATACTAACAGCCATGTTTTCCTAAGGCATCAATTAACCTATTAAATCACCTTTTATATCAATCCCCTTTTAATTTTAATTTAATTACTGCAACTCCCAAATATTACTATAAATTTAATTTAATTTAATTCTTATGCAAGTATATATATGTGTGTGTGTTTACTATTCATTTATTCCCTGGTTGGAGGTACAATCCTTTATTCCTAAATACCAACTTTTAATTGTAACCATTTAGGCATGTTTATCCTATTCAATTTATTTCCCAAAACAAATATGGTCACAATTTTTATTATCCTATTCACGACGTCTTTATTACAACAAAAAATTCCACGCTGATTGTAACAACGGTCACAAGCATTTAATTTTCATTTATTATAGGAATTATTACCATATATTTATTTAAAATGAAAACACTTCAAATTCAAATATACAAAAACAGTTATATATTGTCGTAGCGTCATTAACATAAGTTTGGACGGATAAGATTAACACACACACACACACACACACATATATATATATATATATATAAAATTTAAATACAAAGTTAATGTAGTTACTAATTTATATTTCTCATTATTTTTTAGTAACTATTTATTGGTCTAAACTAACGACCAACACAATCATTTTTGTGTTTAATCTTTTTTTAAGACTCAAAATCTTATAAAAGGCTATTTATTGTAATTATTGTATATTTTGTCCAAACTAATTTAAAAGAGGAAAAACTGACACATTTCAAATCATAAGGAAACATGTTAATATTTCATTTCGAATAGATGTTGCAAACTATGTACAAAATACGTGAATTTGCAAATCTCTTCTTATTTGAATTATTTGTGTTCCTTATAAATTTCAAATAATGTCTTTTATTACAAAAAGGACAAATTTACAATAACCAAGTAAAACCATAAACAATATCAAACACAAACAGGATTATTATTATTTTAACCAAAACTGCACAATTACAACTCAACACCCAGTTCCTATGAATCTGGAATAAAACTACAAGTCTAACAATAGTTTTGGGACTAATTTCCAGATCTTAGGTGTATATAATAACCACAATAAATCTAAAACACAATTGTAGGCTATACAATGATATTTATTTTAAAAGGCCTACAAATCTATGTCCAAACTTTCAACATAATATTTTAGATTTGATAAGAATAAACAACACTACACCATAAACTGCCTAATGCAACAACAAAAAAATCTTGGCATAGGTCTCTGGCAATGTTTTTTGGGTGATTCAGTTTTCACCATTGCTGCAGACCTCAAAGGCAACATTTTAACTATCTACGGCAAGATAACAAATATTATTACAATAGACCCATATTTAGGTCTATACCAACATCCTTAGGTGTCTATAGCGACATTCCAAAAATGTTGCTATAGATATTTATATCAATTTTAAAAAAAAAAAATATAATATAACAAAAATGAGAATTAAATGCTACTGCACAGAATTAAATATTCAAACAGTATTTTTATTCGAATAAATATTTTATTTCAACATTTGAAATAGTACATATTTCTAACTCCACCATTTACAATTCACTGTTAATAACACAGTCAGTCACGTATACGGATATTTTTCACTACATCACTCAATTCACTCATTACATATGCGATTTAAAATTTATACAGACACTAAAATATATGGCGAGCCGAGTGCCGAGCTGAAGGTGGGCCATCAGCGGGTCTAGGTACAGCGTTGGTGGGGGTCCAGGGCCCCACAGTCCAAGTGGCAATCGACCTAGCGGGTGAATGAAAACCGATGATCAACGTTGGATCTGAAGCTAGTAGCTCTTGTGCTGTAGAAAATAAGATCTAAATAAAACGGAAAATGAGATATGAAAATTTAGGGGTAGCAGGTGAATGAAAATTTGGGGAGGGAAATGAAATGAAAATGAAGTGCGTGATTGAAAATGTTAGCGGAAAATAGGGTAATCGTAGTAGATAGTGATTGGACGGCTAAGATACTGTTTTAGCTAATGGTCTGGATCGCCACGTAGGACATGGAAAGGTCTGCTATAGCAACACTGTACAAAAGGTTGCAAACTGTTACACTTGTTTATTTAGAGCAACACATTTTTATGGCTAAGGTAACACTAAAAATAGAACATTGCAGTAGGACCAAAATAATATAGCTATCGGGACATTTTGGCTGGCAACACATTGCAAATTCGTTGCATTGGGTCATTTATGGCATAGTGCAAATCTGATAAACTTTAAGGCATATAATTATAATTCAATGCAAACGAGTTATATGAGTTTACTATAAACAATGTATATAATTTCTCACTCACTAGAAAGCTATCCAAATCCAATCTGACATAAGTTTTAGGCTTAAAATCCCTAAATCCTATAGATCAACAATTTATTTCAAAATGAGATTAACAAGCAAAGATTTAAATTTGTAGATCTGGAAGAAAAATAGGAAAAGAAGAAGCAAATTCAATAATTTAGATTACCTAAGCGAAGGACTACTCCTTTTCATAAATCTAAATCTGCAAATCTAATTTATATATGTTTATAATTTGTGGTTTGGAAGAGATTTTATGATTGGAAATGACAGAGCTTCATTGCTGCATCTAGAAAATTTGAATAAGAGAATGATTGTTTTGCCCACTATTAATAAGCATAGAAATGACCCTAAATTGTAAGATTTAATTTAATAAAGATCCGACCATTAATGTAATAAAATATACATCAAAACCCTAGCCACCGCCTGCTACCATCGACCAAGCATTCGACCTCCCTGGTGGACTACTCTGGTCGACCTGGCAGTAGACGACGGAGGAAACTAATTTATTTTGATATATAAATTATTGTCTCTTAATTATTTTCCGTCTGTTTTCATATTTCATCCATAACTTTTTCATACTAACTCCATTCGCAAGGTTCCAAACATGAAAATTGACCAGAATTCCATCACGAACACAACTATGTAAGTTTCGTGGTCAAATCTCATCTTTTGCGAAAATTCCATTTTTGGAACCTAATTACTAACCAAATTAATTATGGCCAAAATTCCAGATTGTTATAGAGATGATGAAATTTTTTGATGTATTCCAAGCTTCTAAGTTTCCAGTCTTTATCTTCTTTTTCTTTTCCTAATTATAGTGGCCGACCTTCTTAGGGTTTCTTTTCGTTTAGTTTTGGTTTTGAAATGAGAAAGTAAGTGAAAACATTGGAGACCATTACAATATATACAAGAGCCAAAAGTTCCAGTTTTGTTATCCTCATGCCTTATCCATGTCTCATTTAATTTATTAGGTTACAAAGGCCAGCCGTCTAATTAATTCATTAAACATAAATACCTTTACCTCCTCTCCTGCATTATTCCAATTTAACATTACGACTAAATTATTGAATAATATTTTACCAAAATTTAGGACGCTACCTCCTCCCCTCTTAGGGAATTTCGTCCTCAAAATTTAGACAAGGACTTAACCAAACACAGCTACAAGCACTCAAGCTGTCATAACAATAGGTGTCATAACACAAACAAATCTGGATATGCTTCTCTTGTTCTGTTTTCGGTTTCCTAAGTGTAATCCTTTAGTCTCCACTCCATTAGATCTTCACCAAATTATCTAACTTATTTCACAACTTCCTTTCATCACTTTCCACAATTCTTACTAGCTTTCTTATAATAGTTAGACCAGGTTCTATAAACAACTCCTCCGACGCCTTCGGATCTATGGTAGCATTTGGGTCACACATATTTTCGTAAGTGCAACACATGAAACACATTATGAAATCCTGCAAAATTATCTGGTAGCTCTACTCTTTAGGCAAGACTTCCAATCCATTTCGATATAGAGGAAAGTCCAACATATATTTGGTGCTAACTTCCGAGATTTCCCGAAATAAATAACACCTTTCATAGGTGATACCTTAATAAAAACTTCATATCCAACCAAAAAATCCAAGTCCTTATGCCTTCTAACCGCGTAACTCTTCTGCCTGGATTGAGTTCTCCTCATTCACTTTCGGATAGTCTCAACCTTCGCGG
>JASFAX010003586.1:0-42049 GCA_030737875.1 Allium sativum
AGAACTGGGGCTGTTGTAAGAGCCCTCTTTAAGCGTTGGAAAGCAATATCACAATCCAAATCCCAAGCGAACGATAGATTCTTCTTTGTTAGCCTTGTGAATGGAGCTGAGATTTTCGCGTAATCTCTAATGAACTTTCGGTAAAAACCTGCTAGCCCGAGAAAGCTTCGGACTTCGGTTGCATTTCTGGGTGTCTTCCAATCTTGCACCGCCACCACTTTTGCGGGGTCCACAACTAACCCCTTTTTGGACACTACATGTCTAAGAAACCTTACCTCTTCTCTCCAAAAGTGGCACTTGGAGAATTTTTCTTTTAGCTGATGTGCACGGAGAGTATCCATGATTTCCTTCAGATGTTGAGCATGTTCTTCCTCGTTCTTTGAGAAGATCAAAATATCGTCTACGAAGACCACCACAAACTTATTGAGGAATTCTCTGAACACCCTGCTTATTAGGTCTAAGAAATAAGCGGGTGCGTTTGTCAAGCCGAAAGGCATGACAAGCCACTCGAAGAAACCGTCTGGGGTTCTGAATGTCGTCATATCAACGCTATCTTCAGCTGCCCTTAGCTGATGGAACCCAGTAGCCAGATCAAGTTGGGAGAAGACCGACGCACCTACAAGCTGATCAAACAAATCGTCTATTCTGGGAAGCGGGTGCCTATTCTTCTTAGTCAGCTTGTTTAGCTCCCTATAGTCCACACAAAGACGTAGTGAGCCATCTGCATTGGTGGCGAACACCACTGGAGCACCCCATTCCGAGATACTCCGCCTTATAAACCCCTTCTCGAGAAGCTCCTTAACCTGCTTACTGAGCTCCTTTCTCTCCTTTGTAGCCATATGTCTAACAGATAAAGCTATGGGCTTTGCATTATCAACAAGATATATGCGGAAGTCTATTTCCCGCCTCGGAGGTAAGCCCTTCACCTCTTCAATGACATTCAGATATTCACGGACTACTCTAACCGACTGCAAGTTCTCAACAGAAGCATCAAGCGACTCTAGATAACTAAGCATAACAGCATTCAAGGGATTACAAGAAATTTCTAGAGTGTTACCGAGCCGAGTCAAGAGTCTAACCACTCTTTTCTCACAATCAAGAATGGCACCATTACTGGATAACCAGTCCATGCCTAAGATCAGACCATATCCCGAGAAGCCCAAAACAAAGGCACTACATCTAAACTCAACATTTAGAACAGAGATTTTCAAATCCAAACAAACAATTGACAAATAAGCTGAGCCCCTAATTGGATTTGAAACAACCAAGGGATCTTCTATCATACTAGTGTCTAGGTGCAGAGATTTTACTAAAGCAAATGAAATAAAGGAGTGTGATGCACCAGAATCAAAGAGAGTGCGAACTGGTTGTGTAAAAACCCGCAATTTTTAACGATTTAAATTCCGATTTATATCGAGCTTTTATTTTGAAAATATTTTATAATTTCTCGTAATGGGAATTTGATATTTGAAATACGTACAGTGAGATGTAGCAGTAGTGAAAATTTCATCGGAAAATTTGAATGTTTTTTGATCGTGCAATTTTCAGTGCAATGCTGTGCATAACCATTCAAATTTTATTGATTTTAAAATCTCTCTGAATCCAGTTCGGACAAACTTGAAAAATATTCTATTCGTTATCAGTAATCCAACGGCGGAATTCGTTTCACGAAAAATGGACGTTTTGACATCCGTTTTCCTTCCGTATTTTTACGTTTAAGGGGTCTGTAACGCGTTTTTGAACGGAGCATCCTGGCATGGAAAATTTTATACCATTGTGTCCATCTCGTCACGCTGATTTCCGCAATATATCCATTTGTCAGTTTCGGTGTTCGGTTCGCGCTGAAATTGTGAAAATGCTTGCACATTTCATTTTTGAAACAGAGCCATTTGAGTTCGATGTGTCCCTTTTTCGATCTTGTATATTTTTCTAGTCATTTTGGGTTTGCAAAACTTGTCATTTTATTTTACTAAGCTATCCATTTTTTCTTTTTTTCTTTCAAAGTTTATAATGGGCATGTTTTAATGCATGCGTATTTGGTTATTTGAAACCATACGTTCATTACTTAAATCATATACATGCATGCGCCATTTTGCAATTTTATTTCCCAACCAACTTTTCATGCGTTTAAATTTTGTTTTCAATTACTTCATGTTGTTTCTATGACCATGCATGCATTAGGTCCTCCCTCCTTGAATTCCAATGGTACGTTCACTATTACCTTGAAGTTGCTCTTTTCTTTTTCAAACCATTCATTTCCTTTTAGGTTACAAAACAATTTGTTCCTTGATTTATTTATTTTTAATTACTTCTGTTCCATTTCTAAATGTCAGTTTCTTTTGAATTCGAAAGCACACATTTCGGCATAAATCCATGCACGTTGTCCATTTCCAATGTTTAGTAAATGAGGAAAAATTCAAAGGCAACTGCCATCTCCCATTTTTCAGTACATCTCCTGTATATATTCCAGTCCGATACAACAGTAGCTTTTCTATTCCAACCCATGAGCCATTTCTTATTCTAACCATTTCTTTTTTTTTTTTGATCTACGCATTTTCTTAACCCTCTTTCTTTTCTTCTGCCCACCATTCCATTTTCCCATCGCCCCTACAGCCTTCCGTTGATGAAAATGGAAGAAAAAAAAAAGGGAAAAAGAAGAAGAAGGAAACAGTCCCTTATTTTCCAGTGCGCCATCGTTCCATTATTCCGGCATCGGAGATGACCGTGCCACCTTCCATTTGTGACTGGTCGAGCCCAATTCTAGCCATACTTCTTTTGCAGGACATGAATGCCTCTTCTATTTTGTGCTGAGCTTCTTCTTTGGTGGCCCCTCCTTTATTTATATAAATTAAAATGTTCGCTCATTGTAATCCATTCCCTAGAGAAACAAAGGCGGACAATGTCATGCTTTTTGGTCTTTCCGAAACTTTGAAGTTGGTTTGCTGAGTTACTACTTTCCTCTCCCAAAATAAATAAATAAAAAGAGTTTGAGAATTCATCACTTTTGAATTTGTTGATATCGCATTGGGCGCCGTCGTGCCGGTTTGATTTGGCGGTGGTGTCCGTGATCATTGTTGTGCGTCACATGTCGTAGCTAGTTGGTTCCTGTGTTAGTTCATCTTTATCCATTCGTTTGATGTCTCAAATCCATGCCTCGAAAGGTGAGTTTATCTCACACCTGACTCACATTTATTTCATGGAGGTTAGATCAACTATTTGAAATGTTATGAAATGTATTGGGCTGCTAGTAGAAATTGTCTGTTTATTATGTACACTTTCATATGTGACACGATATTTATATGACACGTAGGTGCACTGATTTTATATACTGTGACTGCTGCTATGTGATTGTTGATACCCTAATTTAGGAAAAATCACTAAGGGTTGAAATGATACATACCCGAACGGACATTAGAATAGGAAAAATCGTTATGAGTTGAAATGATAGACCTAAACGATTTTTACTGAATTTGGGATCGCGGGTTGAAATGATAGACCCGTTGAAATTTTATAAATTGCGGGTTGAAATGATAAATATCCGTATCACTTGACCATAGGGCAGAAAATTATATACGGACACCGTTGGTCGTGTTTTCGAAGTAAAATGATTTGGAAGTTGATTTTAACTTATTATTTTATAATTTAATTATATAAATATAAAAAAACTTTTATATATTATATTATAGTAAATATTTCTTTTAAATCTATTTTATACTATTTTTAACTTATATATGTTTATAAACTATTTCTAATTTATTTTAGAATTTTATAAACTTGTATATATATATATTTTTCAAAATTATATTTTTCTTTATATATATTTTACAAACTTTAATAATACACTAAAAGTTGAATAAGTTAAGGTTTCGCGATTCGAATTCGAGGTTTAAGATATAAAATTTATATAATGATACTTTACTTAACATGTGAACGGATATAAGAAATGAATTTGTTTTCGAATCGAAATAGACTTACGAGAGATGAACTTGAATTGTGAATTTGTTTTGAAATTGAATTTCCAAATCTAAGGAATGAATTTGATTATAAATCAATTGAATGTGAGTTTGAATTCGGTTTTGAATTCTTATGAGAAATGATCTTAAATTGCGATTAATTTGAATTACAGCTCACATGGAATGAATTCTATTTTAAAGTGATTGAATATGAATTGGAATATATAAAATTTTATATATAGAATTGGTGTTATAAATTGTTTGATTTTGAATTAAGAAATTTGTTAGAATCAAATTTATATGAATAGTTTAAATCTTATGATTTGAATTTAAGTAATAACTTTGAACAGTATGACTTGAATTTTAAAAATAAGATACAATTTGGTTTAAATTGAAGTTTAAGATTTCGTTTTGAATTATATAAAAGGAAATTTGAACCTAAGTGTTGAATTTCATTAATCGACTAAAATGAATGCTTTAAGGGGGTAAAACCAAATTATATGAATTATGAATAACGATTTCGAATTGTACGACTTGAATTACATAACTCGATATGTTTTGTTTAAATTGAAGTGTAAGTTTTGAATTGAATCTCATATTTCGAATTTTGAACCAATGTATTGGATTCAAATGAAACGACTTGAAACGATTTCTTATAAAGGAAAATTTTGAATCATTTGAATGGTTTCGAACTTGAATTTTTGCGAATATAAGCCGAACTAAAATTTTATCGAAGTTAAAATGTTATAGTATTAGTTTATACTGTATTTGAAATCTTTTGATATGTTTCAAAATCGATTTGATTAGCGATAAATGAGTTGTTTTCAAAATTAAATATATTCGACGTTAGATATTTAAATGTGATTTAAAATTTGAATATGAGATTTTGTATAATCGATTTTTATAAAGTGATTTATAAAATAATGGCCTCGGTGTGAAAAATGTAAACGATTGGTTGTTAAAGAGACCGGGATCGGATATTGTCATACTCTCTGCCAATACCGAAAACCACTTTAACAACTGTGTACGCAGTGGAGTTCCAGAATGAAGGGGATAATTTGGCGAACGACTCCATTTTTTTTATTTCATACTAATTACGAGACCCTGACTACCTTGAGTCAGCTTGATGTGGCTAAAACAGGAGCTACGCATGGACCAAGTGAGGTCATACCTCTTATCGAGCACACTTCTACGATATTATTCTATTACTGTTGAGATTCGATCTGGGCCCTTTTGATTATGGGAGTGTGTATCGAGGTGGGCGGTAGTAGCTACTATGCATTACCACCAGTCCGGCTCTGCAAACGGTGAATCCACCCTGGCATTCCTTGCGTGCCTTGTCACATGCCTTATACGAGCCCACTACGGTTTTGTTTTGTACTGTTTTATATGGAGTGCCCTCTGATCAACCTCCAGTTTACGGAGGAATTACGGTACTATATATACTATGGGAATATATAAACGGTGTAAGGTTAATCATGGTAATCCCGCTTACGCTATTTTGATATTTTACTTTACTGATAGACACTATTATAATAGCGTATTATATGATATGATATTAGTTTAACGGATCCTTAGAGGATGGTGATCCCAAACATCCTTTAAGTTACTGATGCATTTCATTGAACATTTCATTTAAGTTGATTTACTTCTATGAGAATGTTAGTCCTGATCTGAGTTGTTTTGTTTTGCATTATTGCTCGGGTCAGATCGAGTATTATAGCTTTCGTGGTTCACTCTTGAAGTTTGGAGCTTGTTTTGGGTTTCCCTCACCTATATCTACTTGTTGATCAGTTACTTCTGTCATTCTGTTTCTGACTGTTATCAATTATTTATTGTATTAGACTTCTGCTATATTATTTATGTAAACTCTGATGTAAAAGTTTATTTTGTAGCTTCATGAACTACTATTGTATTATATATTTTCCGCTACGAGATATTATATTACTCTGTGATTTGTGATTCTGTGATTTTTTCTATTTAACTCAGAAGCTAATAACAATCTGTTGTTTTGGACATTTCGAGTTGGCATGTTTTGTCGATTCGGCACGGTCAAGATGGCGGGTCGTTACAAGTGGTATCAGAGCTTTGGTTTTTCAAAGCTTTAGCCTATGGGGTAAAAAGCTCATTAGAGATAGGGTAGTGATACCCTAGAATGAGTGGAATCAGTTGCAGAATCCTTCTTGAGAGAGCGTATTTTTAAAGTAAAAATAGTTTACAAAATGGTTTTAAAATGTTTTTAAATAAATATTTCGAATATAAAATTCTGTTTAATATTTAAATCTTCTTCTGAGTTTCCTTTCCATTTGAATCTATCTTCCTTCGTAGATCCTTTTGATTAGGTACTTTCGTCCGTTCAGCTTTTAACTCGAATTCTATTACTTATCCTTGTCCATCCCTAGGTAAGAAGTAGAAGAAGAGTATAAGCCTTCTAGCCAGTCTGTCTTTATTAAATATTGGTTTGAAATTTATATTTTGGAAAGATATTTTTATATAAGATCTTCTTAATGTTATATTTAATTTGATATTTGTAAATAAGTTGGTAATACCAATGGTTTGTAAAGATTTTTTTGTGTAATGTATTCATATGTTAACTTATAGAATTAATTAAGTGTTATAAGTTTAAATATTGATAACATGAATTTGAAAATATTTAGATATAGTATATAATGATTTTGTTATATATTTGATTTAATAATAATATTTGTTGTATATTTATTAAGAATTGTAGTTGAATTTTAATAAATAAATGAGTGGGGAAGAGATATAATTTTCCCTACTTGAAACTTTTAATGATTTGAAATATATTATTTATAATATATGATTTGAAAACTTGGTATATATTCTGTTTAAATATATATATTAAGATGTTTTGAGTATTTACCTGACGTCAAAGTTGGCCTATCGAATACCTAGTTGTTTGGGTATACATCTGATCAACGTATATTTTAAATCTCATATGTATTAGATAGATATAGAGTCACACTCTAGTCGCTTGAAAATGATTCTGGTGATGACCGCGGCATCATCGATAACTATTTTCAGGTTTCGAAAGTGGGATAACTTTATATTTCTAATCGAGACGTCGAGTGAATACTTAAAACCATTTTGAAATGTTTGAAAATATTTTAACTTTCGATTTATAGATATATTTCAGAATATATATAGGTATAATGATAGAAATAAACCATTTGATTTATATGTAATATATTAATCAATTACTATTTCTCTGCTTCGTTCCTTTTCGGGGACGAAAAGTTTTAAGTGGGGAAGAATGTAATAACCCGCAATTTTTAACGATTTAAATTCTGATTTATATCGAGCTTTTATTTTGAAAATATTTTATAATTTCTCGTAATGGGAATTTGATATTTGAAATACGTACAGTGAGATGTAGCAGTAGTGAAAATTTCATCGGAAAATTTGAATGTTTTTCGATCGTGCAATTTTCAGTGCAATGCTGCGCATAACCATTCAAATTTTATTGATTTTAAAATCTCTCTGAATCTAGTTCAGACAAACTTGAAAAATATTCTATTCGTTATCAGTAATCCAACGGCGGAATTCGTTTCACGAAAAATGGACGTTTTGACATCCGTTTTCCATCCGTATTTTTACGTTTAAGGGGTCCATAACGCGTTTTTGAATGGAGCATCCTGGCACTGCAAATTTTATACCATTGTGTCTGACTCGTCACGCTGATTTCCGCAATATATCCATTTGTCAGTTTCGGTGTTCGGTTCGCGCTGAAATTGTGAAAATGCTTGCACAGTTCATTTTTGAAACAGAGCCATTTGAGTTCGATGTGTCCCTTTTTCGATCTTGTATATTTTTCTAGTCATTTTGGGTCTGCAAAACTTGTCATTTTATTTTACTAAGCTATCCATTTTTTCTTTTTTTCTTTCAAAGTTTATAATGGGCATGTTTTAATGCATGCGTATTTGGTTATTTGAAACCATACGTTCATTACTTAAATCATATACATGCATGCGCCATTTTGCAATTTTATTTCCCAACCAACTTTTCATGCGTTTAAATTTTGTTTTCAATTACTTCATGTTGCTTCTAAGACCATGAATGCATTAGGTCCTCCCTCCTTGAATTCCAATGGTACGTTCACTATTTCCTTGAAGTTGCTCTTTTCTTTTTCAAACCATTCATTTCCTTTTAGGTTACAAAACAATTTGTTCCTTGATTTATTTATTTTTAATTACTTCTGCTCCATTTCTAAACGTCAGTTTCTTTTAAATTTGAAAGCACACATTTCGGCATAAATCCATGCACGTAATTGTCCATTTCCAATGTTTAGTAAATGAGGAAAAGTTCAAAGGCAACTGCCATCTCCCATTTTTCAGTACATCTCCTGTATATATTCCAGTCCGATACAACAGTAGCTTTTCTATTCCAACCCATGAGCCATTTCTTATTCTTCCCTTTTTTTTGGATCTACGCATTTTCTTAACCCTCTTTCTTTTCTTCTGCCCACCATTCCATTTTCCCATCGCCCCTACAGCCTTCCGTTGATGAAAAGGGAAGAAAAAAAGGGAAAAAGAAGAAGAAGGAAACAGTCCCTTATTTTCCAGTGCGCCATCGTTCCATTATTCCGGCATCGGAGATGACTGTGCTACCTTCCATTTGTGACTGGTCGAGCCCAGTTCTAGCCATACTTCTTTTGCAGGACATGAATGCCTCTTCTATTTTGTGCTGAGCTTCTTCTTTGGTGGCCCCTCCTTTATTTATATAAATTAAAATGTTCGCTCATTGTAATCCATTCCCTAGAGAAACAAAGGCGGACAATGTCATGCTTTTTGGTCTTTCCGAGACTTTGAAGTTGGTTTGCTGAGTTACTACTTTCCTCTCCCAAAATAAATAAATAAATAAAAAGAGTTTGAGAATTCATCACTTTTGAATTTGTTGATATCGCATTGGGCGCCGTCGTGCCGGTTTGATTTGGCGGTGGTGTCCGTGATCATTGTCGTGCGTCACATGTCGTAGCTAGTTGGTTCCTGTGTTAGTTCATCTTTATCCATTCGTTTGATGTCTCAAATCCATGCCACGAAAGGTGAGTTTATCTCACACCTGACTCACATTTATTTCATGGAGGTTAGATCAACTATTTGAACTGTTATGAAATGTATAGGGCTGCTAGTAGAAATTGTCTATTTATTATGTACACTTTCATATGTGACACGATATTTATATGACACGTAGGTGCACTGATTTTATATACTGTGACTATTGCTATGTGATTGTTGATACCCTAATTTAGGAAAAATCACTAAGGGTTGAAATGATACATACGCGAACGGACATTAGAATAGGAAAAATCGTTATGAGTTGAAATGATAGACCTAAACGATTTTTACTGAATTTGGGATCTCGGGTTGAAATGATAGACCCGTTGAAATTTTATAAATTGCGGGTTGAAATGATAAATATATGTATCACTTGACCATAGGGCAGAAAATTATATACGGACACCGTTGGTCGTGTTTTCGAAGTAAAATGATTTGGAAGTTGATTTTAACTTATTATTTTATAATTTAATTATATAAATATAAAAAAAACTTTTATATATTATATTATAGTAAATATTTCTTTTAAATCTATTTTATACTATTTTGAACTTATATATGTTTATAATCTATTTCTAATTTATTTTAGAATTTTATAAAGTTGTATATATATATATATTTTTCAAAATTATATTTTTCTTTATATATATTTTACAAACTTTAATAATACACTAAAAGTTGAATAAGTTAAGGTTTCGCTATTCGAATTCGAGGTTTAAGATATAAAATTTATATAATGATACTTTACTTAACATGTGAAAGGATATAAGAAATGAATTTGTTTTCGAATCGAAATAGACTTACGAGAGATGAACTTGAATTGTGAATTTGGTTTGAAATTTAATTTCCAAATCTAAGGAATGAATTTGATTATAAATCAATTGAATGTGAGTTTCAATTCGGTTTTGAATTCTTATGAGAAATGATCTTAAATTGCGATTAATTTGAATTACAGCTCACATGGAATGAATTTTATTTTAAAGTGATTGAATATGAATTGGAATATATAAAATTTTATATATAGAATTGGTGTTATAAATTGTTTGATTTTGAATTAAGAAATTTGTTAGAATCAAATTTATATGAATAGTTTAAATCTTATGATTTGAATTTAAGTAATAACTTTGAACAGTACGACTTGAATTTTAAAAATAAGATACAATTTGGTTTAAATTGAAGTTTAAGATTTCGTTTTGAATTATATAAAAGGAAATTTGAACCTAAGTGTTGAATTTCATTAATCGACTAAAATGAATGCTTTAAGGGGGTAAAACCAAATTATATGAATTATGAATAACGATTTCGAATTATACGACTTGAATTACACAACTCGATATGTTTTGTTTAAATTGAAGTGTAAGTTTTGAATTGAATCTCATATTTCGAATTTTGAACCAAAGTGTTGGATTCAAATGAATCGACTTGAAACGATTTCTTATAAAGGAAAATTTTGAATCATTTGAATGGTTTCGAACTTGAATTTTTGTGAATATAAGCCGAACCAAAATTTTATCGAAGTTAAAATGTTATAGTATTAGTTTATACTGTATTTAAAATCTTTTGATATGTTTCAAAATCGATTTGATTAGCGATAAATGAGTTGTTTTCAAAATTAAATATATTCGAAGTTAGATATTTAAATGTGATTTAAAATTTGAATATGAGATATTGTATAATCGATTTTTATAAAGTGATTTATAAAATAATGGCCTCGATGTGAAAAATGTAAACGATTGGTTGTTAAAGAGACCGGGATCGGATATTGTCATACTCTCTGCCAATACCGAAAACCACTTTAACAACTGTATACGCAGTGGAGTTCCAGAATGAAGGGGATAATTTGGCGAACGACTCCATTTTTTTTATTTCATACTAATTACGAGACCATGACTACCTTGAGTCGGCTTGATGTGGCTAAAACAGGAGCTACACACGTACCAAGTGAGGTCATACCTCTTATCGAGCACACTTCTTCGATATTATTCTATTACTGTTGAGATTCGATTTGGTCCTTTTGATTATGGGAGTGTGTATCGAGGTGGGCGGTAGTAGCTACTATGCGTTACCACCAGTCCGGCTCTACAAACGGTGAATCCACCCTGGCATTCCTTGCGTGCCTTGTCACATGCCTTATACGAGCCCACTACGGTTTTGTTTTGTACTGTTTTATATGGAGTGCCCTCTGATCAACCTCCAGTTTACGGAGGAATTACGGTACTGTATATACTGTGGGAATATATAAACGGTGTAAGGGTAATCATGGTAATCCCGCTTACGCTATTTTGATATTTTACTTTACTGATAGACACTATTATAATAGCGTATTATATGATATGATATTAGTTTAACGGATCCTTAGAGGATGGTGATCCCAAACATCCTTTAAGTTACTGATGCATTTCATTGAACATTTCATTTGAGTTGATTTACTTCTATGAGAATGTTAGTCCTGATCTGAGTTGTTTTGTTTTGCATTATTGCTCGGGTCAGATCGAGTATTATAGCTTTCGTGGTTCACTCTTGAAGTTTGGAGCTTATTTTGGGTTTCCCTCACCTATATCTACCTGTTGATCAGTTATTCCAGTCATTCAGTTACTTCTGTCATTCTGTTTCTGACTGTTATCAATTATTTATTGTATTAGACTTCTGCTATATTATTTATGTAAACTCTGATGTAAAAGTTTATTTTGTAGCTTCATGAACTACTATTGTATTATATATTTTCCGCTGCGAGATATTATATTACTCTGTGATTTGTGATTCTGTGATTTGTTCTATTTACCTCAGAAGCTAATAACAATCTGTTGTTTTGGACGTTTCGAGTTGGCATGTTTTGTCGATTCGGCACGGTCAAGATGGAGGGTCGTTATAGGATGATCATAGAGATAAACTGAGCTTTCTACAGAAATATCTCTACCTCGTTCCTGCGGAGGTGCCACCAGCGCGTGAACCTGTCCCCTGAAGTGGATCCAGTTCTCTGTCCCTGCCCCCGCTTCTTTGGGCAGTCCTTACCCATGTGTCCAGTCTCGTCGCAATAGAAACAACCACCATTCATCTTCGCCTTCTTCTTTGTGCAGTCTTTCGCTATATGTCCAACAATGCCACATAAATTACACTTTCTTTTTTCACGGGGTTTGTTGTTCTTCCCGCCTTTCTTTGAATCAGCCTTCTTGTTCTATGACCCTTCCCTCTTCTTGTCTTGAGGCACTTCTGCTTTTGCCCCTTTCTTGCCTTTATCTTCCTCGTGTAGCAGCGCCATGTCCACCAAGCTTTCATAAGTCGCTCCCATGGGTATATGGGTCATCGACAGGCTATGTAGAGGCTCATTCAGACCTTTGACGAAGCGAAGGGCCTTCTTGTGTTGGGTGTTTACTAAATCCAGCCCGAATCTTGCCAGCTGATTAAACTGATTGACGTACTCCCTGATCGTCATACTCCCTTGTTTAAGAGTTAGGAACTTCTCCATCTGCAGGCTTCTTTCAGCTTGGGAGAGGAATTTCATCTCAAACCTATTCCTTAAATCTTTCCAAGTTTCCACTGGCCTCTCGGCATGGGTAACTTCCCACCAATAAGAAGCTTCATCTTTAAGCAACCACACTGCTAGCTGTATCTTTTGCCTGTCGTCAACTTCGAAGACGACAAACAAATCTACGGTCTCCTTAAGCCAGTTCCTTGCTACCACAAAGGATTCGGTTCCATAAAAGTCCTTTCCACCCATAGCCTTGAAGTCTCTACACGTCTTACCGAAAGTATTTCCACGAGGAGAAGGAGGAGGAACCGCTACCACTGTGGGAGGAGGAATGTCTGTTGGGCCCGCACCATTGGCCCTAGCCTCTAGGTACCTTCGGAACCAGCCAGGTATCGGTACTCCTTCTGGAAGGTTAAGATCTCCAGACATGTTGAAACAAAAAGGAAAGATTCAAGATAAAAGGATAGAGAGATAGTGCGTATGGCTTTGGGAAACTATGCCTTTTAAAAACAATGCTTTTCCTTGAAAAAAATGCTCCTTTAAACTTCTCTTTTGAAAATAATTTCAAAAACCTTTATCTAATCTGGTAAATCTATGCTCTGATACCAAGTGAAGCACCCCACCTCCGTTAAGGTCACTCACAAAGGGAATGCCTTAACTTCGGTGGAGGTTTATAAGTAAAAGTCACAGATAAAACACAAGACATATATAAACATATATATATATATAAGCAGCGGAAAAAAAATAGACTTTCATTTCATAAATACGTGTTCATACAAAACATTTCCATAATTGTCTCATAATAACTTCCAAAACTTTACATCATCATTTCTGTCTTGATTATTAAATAAAGAAGCATAAAACATAATAAAAGCTGCATAAATCCCCATAGAACGTGTCCAAAAGCCATAACCAAGGAAAGAGAGTCCAAACCATACATCTACTATCTTGAAGCTTGCAAAGAATCTGACTAAGCTGGGTTGTTTCCTCCCTGTGGACTGGGGGGATTGGAAGAAAAGAAGACGAAAGAAAAATAGAGTCAGACATAAAGCCTGGTAAGTCTAGTGACTCTTCAGTATGAGAATAAGAAAAAGGGCATGATAGGTATAAACTGAAAATAGGAAAGTATCATAAACTAAGATAAAGCAGTTTGAACCGAATATACTATCGCACCCCACACTAAATCTCTGCACCTACTTGTATTGTCTTAACTGGCACCCCATGATCGGGGTGAAGTGATCCCCTTTCTAAAGATAGTCTCCTACTCGCAAAATCATATGTGTCATACGACACCCAATGATTGTAGATACCTATGCTGGTCCCACCATGGGGTGTATCAAGTCCCATGGTGGCAGCCCGACACAATTCTAGAATGCATAGGTTATACTACTGGTGCCCAGTGCCCTGTTTGTCTGCTCCGAAGTGTGTGCACGTCCGCACTCCGTTAGAACCCACACTGCTGCACCAACTACTGTCGCTTTTGACCGCTTACAATCAGCCCAGTAATCGTGCCCCACCCTGCCTAGTTTTAGGGTACCATGATACCTAATTGGGTTACTGCTGAAATGGGTCCCCGTTACTAGGGTTTTCTAGTCAAACATGTTAAGTGGTTAAGTGTCTGTATTTACCTAACCCCACCCATCAGTTTAATTAACATGTTGAATTGGTTAAGTGTTTTAGTTAACTTAACCCTACCATCCTGACTTGTCTGTCCTTAACTTTAATTAGTTAAAGCACCGACCACTCACATTAGACAGGTATTGCTACGGTTACTGGATGTGCCGGTCGTTTCCGGGCAGGTTTACACCATAACTCAGTCTAACCTCGGGTCCTTATTGGGCTCAGTGCTTAACCTCTCACATTGGAGAGGTATTGTTGTGATTACTGGACAGCCGGGCGGGTCCGGACAGGTTTACATCACAACTCAATCCAACCTCGGGTTAAGCATACTCGTATTTTCTAAATTTACATATTTGTCTCTATTGCTTGTTATATGTAAATTTGTTAACAATTAAATGTTGTGGCCCTCTTTCCAAGTTCATCATTTTTGGTATAAGAATTATATACCATTTAAGTGCCACTAATTATTGGCATGTGCCAAATATGCCAATACATATATTTTTCACCAATTTATGTCAAGTTTCCTATAATTACCAATTTTTCCCAATGTTACCCCGTCTAAATATTAGGCTAACAATCTTAGCCTAATTTTTCGTCCGCATGATTTTTAACATATAATATTAGGCTAAAGACTTAGCCTAATTTAGCGTACACAAAATTGGCATAAAGAAATTCATTAACATAAACATGACATAGGTGTAAACATGGCATTTTCGGCATAGTCAATATGAACATCATAGGTGTGAACCTGCAAAATAGTCAACATGAATATCATAGGTGTGAACTTGCAAAATAGTCAACATGAATATCATAGGTGTGAACTTGCAACGTAGACTAAATCAACGTACATATATGTGAATTTGCAACATAGACTAAATCAACTTACATATATGTGAATTTGCAACATAGGCTAAATCAACTTACATATATGTGAACTTGCATTGAAATAGGGATCCAACTAAATAGGTGTCACATGAATTAACATATGATTTAGACAACATAAGGCTAAACATGTTTAGATCTAGGCATAACCTCAAACACAAACTAGTATATGACAAAATTATGTCATGTCCATAAAGTATGTATAATTTTTAGCACATGGGTGTGAACTAGATCAAATCATGTTTACTACTATAACATGAAACTTGTATTAAAATGGATCTTGTCATGGATCCAATTATGAACTTGCAACTTTTGTATAAACATATGAGCATGTATATGAATTTAATCATTTAGGCATAGAGGTTTTAGCATAAAGTATATACATGAGATCTTAACTTGGACATAACACATACAACCTATATAATCACATAAACATATAGGTGTAGATTATAACATGAACTATACAACTTGCATGAGATGTTGTTTTCATTTGAATGGATCCAACACCAAGTAAATTTAACCACAAACATTCCAACCATTCACAATACAATCATTGCAATACACAGATATGAATTAGTATCGTCGCTATACAATAGTAAAATTCCATTTCCACTTTACATCGAATCAAGTCTCAATTTTTATTCCCATCGGAAAAATCACTATACTTACAACAAACGACGAACTTGAATTCTGGATTCTGAGTTCTGAATTTGCAATGCTTTCCTTTAGGTAGATAAACGTTGTTTGAATCTTGTTTTTACTTTAGTTTTGCTCGTCTCTAAGCTTTCTTCAAGTTGAGGCTACTCTTGGCTTCCTTCCAGCAGCATGACGGCTCTAGCTCTTTTTTATTTGTGTGAATTTAGATTGGAGACTAAGGTTGTTTATATAGAATTTCAAACTAATTAGAGCCGTCGATGAAGCTAGAGTTAATCAAGGCCATTCATCTCAAGAGAAGCCAATCAAAAAGTGACAAATCAGCCCTAGTGACATGGCCAAGCCCCAGAAACCGAGCCAGGACCAGACCAAGCAGGTCAGGTCAACCAAGCAGGCTGACCTGTAGGTCGACCCCCAGGTCGACTACATGGTCGACCTGGGTACCCAGGTCGACTCCCAGGTCGACCCCCTGGTCGGCCTGGGCCCAGCCCAGTTCTGGTCCAGTTTTGAATTTTGAACTTGTTTTCGGGCTATTTGAATTTTAAATCGAATTCTGAAACTTCCGGAGCTCATAACTCCTTCATACGGAGTCCGATTTACGCAAACTCGAACTCTATCTCAAGCAGAAATCTGGAGCGAACGCAATGGAGTAACCCGTTTCCCTTAATTCTTTCATTTAGAATTAATTATACTTTAATTTGTTAATTTATCGGTAACAGAAAATTTGGGGTGTTACAAATAGCCAAATTAAAATTTTTAAACTGGTTCAGATTTTCCGGGTTGTTAAAATCTCCCCCACTTAAAACTTTTTGTCCCCGAAAAGGAACGAAGTCGAATGCTGTTAAATTAACCAACTCAACTTTCATTCTGGCTTCCATTCTTCAACTTTTCAGTTTCTAAGAATTTTCCAATTCTTCAAAAATTTGGCTAACACCCTAAATTTTCGAAAAATTTCGCCATAACCTCCTTTGTACGGGGAGGGGTTTGGAAATTTATTGGGCCGTATTAGGTACCCAATAAAACCTAATAAGCATGCCCATATTTATAGTGATATATTCCAGTGTCAACAGGGGAGTGTGTATAGATCATAACTCCAGAGAATAAATTCTCGTCACCCTATAAATGGTTTTTGTGCCTTAATGACCAGAGAGACATGTTTATTGTCATCTCCAGACCTGTTTGGGGTTTTTATTAATCTTGCAATTTACCGTTACATTTTTATATAGTCCATATCAGTCATCAGTTCAACCTGTAATATATAGTCATCGCCATACACGCCTCTCGCTCGTATGGTAAATCTTCGACCTCCTCACACAAGCTCCAAATGCTTATGTGGTATATGATGAAGTATGCTATCTTCAAGAAGTATGCCATCTCCAAGAATTATGCCATGCAGTGTAGTTCAAAATTAATTGTAACTATCCTATGGCGACATTTATTATTAAACACCGAACAACCAGCACTCTGCATCCAATGACATTCACAGGGGTTGATATAATAAATAAAATTGCGCAACCAACTCATTAAGGTTTACCTATTTGTCGGGCACGCAAATAAATTCTTTACTCAACAGCTAACCCATTTACCTGTTCAAACATATATAATGTACATGTATATATTTCTAGCTATTTTCAAATCAGTTCAATGTGTGATTTAATCGAATAAATTTACCATCATTCTCTTATTGATTAAATTAACTATCATTCTAATAATTTGGTTAATCAAATTCACAATCACACAACACAAACAACAATCAATTTGTTTTTAACTTTTCAAAAATATTCTAATTAATTCATATACTCTTTTAAAATCATTCAGACTATATAATTAAAATTTTACATCCATGAAAAGAAAACAACAACAAAGTAGAGAACATAATGGAAATGCCAAATATGGTAAATGTACCTTGCACCAGAGTCAATCAGAGATATCCACCCTGCACTTAGGATAGGCTTTCTTAATGCTTTCCTCAGTTTCCTAAGTACAATCTCGCGGATCTCCACTCCATTGCACTTTGACTAAGTGAACCTTCTTGTTCCTCATCTCTTTGGTTTCTTTGCCAATAATCTTTAGCGGCTCTCTTCTTACAGCCAATTCTGGAGTAATTTCTATATCCCATTGCGCTGCTCCTTCCACGATCAAGTCTGGATCATGTACATACTTTCGAAGTTGAGATACGTGAAATACACTATGTACTCCAGGCAACCAGTCTGGCAATTGAACTTTATAAGCGAGAGTTCCAATCCGTTCCAGAATAGGAAACGAACCAATAAATTTGGGCGCCAATTTCCCTGTTTTACCGAACCGGATTACTCCTCTCATCGGAGATACCTTCAAATACACGTAGTCGCCAATAGCGAATGATAAATCTCTTCTTCTCTTATCTGCATAGCTCTTCTGTCGGCTTTGAGCGGCTAATAATCGTTTCTTAACGAAATTGACTTTGTCTACAGCTTCGCGAATCATATCGGTTCCCAATACGAGTCTATTACCAGGTTCAATCCAACAAGCAGGAGATCGGCACGGTCTACCATACAGTGCTTCGAATGGTGACATTGTCAGGCTCGCTTGGTAGCTGTTGTTGTATGAGAACTTGGCCAAATGCAAATGGTCTTCCCATGATCCTCCAAAATCAATAACACAAGCCCGCAATAAATCCTCTAGAATACGATTCACCCTCTCAGTTTGACCATCTGTTTGAGGATGATATGCAGTGCTCAATTCAGTTTCGTCCCCAATTCTGCTTGGAATGCTTCCCAAAATTTACTAGCAAAAATCGGGTCACGATCGCTAACGATGCTCATGGGAACTCCATGGAGTTTAACAATTTCTCTAAAATAAATCTATGCCAGACTCTGAGCAGTTCTATTCGATCTGACAGGTATGAAATGGGCGGTCTTCTTGAGGCGATTTACGATTACCCAAATACTGTCATTTCCTTTCCTGGTTCTGGGCAAACCATCTATGAAATCCATAGAAATCTGTTCCCATTTCCCACCTGGAATTTCCAACGGTTGCAATAGTCCAGCCAGTTTCTGTTGATCGCTTTTGACTTGCTGACAAGTAGCACACCGGCTGACATATATAGAGATATCTCTTTTCATCGCCTTCCACCAGAAAGTGTGCTTGAGGTCATTATACATTTTACTAACCCCTGGGTGGATACATAGCTTGGACTTGTGACACTCGTCCAGTACTTCTCTTTTGAGCTCAAGGTTGTCGGGAACACAAATTCTTCCTTTCAATCTCAGAACTCCTGTGCTATCCACTTGGAAATTGGAGACTTCGCCCTTTTGAATTCTTTTGATCATCTCTTTAACAAAACTATCGTCTTTCTGAAGAATAGATATTTTATCAATCAACGATGGTGTAATGATAATACTTGCGATGATCACATTCTTCCTGCTGAGCGCATCAGCCACAACATTGGCTTTCCCCGGAGTATATAAAATATCAAGATCATATGCCACGAGAAATTCTAACCAACGCTACTGCCTCATATTTAGATCCTTCTGGGTGAATAAATACTTCAATGATTGATGATCAATATATAATTCGAACTTCTCACCCAATAGATAATGCCTCCAGATTTTCATAGCAAACACGATGGCTAACAACTCAAGATCATGAGTTGCATAATTCTTTTCATGTGGTTTCAATTGACGGCTAGCATAAGCAACTACCTGGCCCCTTTGCATTAATACTGCACCGAGACCTTCTTTAGAAGCATCAGTCCAGACTTTCAAGTCTTGGTTCCCATCAATAATTGTTAACACTGGAGCAGTTGTCAGTTTTAACTTCAGCTCTTAGAAAGCTGTCTCACATTCTGGAGTCCGGTTGAATCTCGAATGTTTCTTAGTAAGCTTTGTTAAGGAACTAGATGTCTTCGCAAAATCCTTAATGAATTTCCGATAATAACTGGCCAATCCGAGAAAACTTCGGACTTCTGTGGGTGTACGAGGCTGTTTCCAATTCTGAATAGCAGTGATTTTACTGGGATCCACTGAAATTCCTTGCTTTGACACGGCGTGACCTAGGAATTTTACTTCTTCTTGCCAGAATATACATTAGGAAAACTTTGCTTTTAATACATTCTTTCTGAAAATTTCTAACAATTGTTCCAAATGTTTTTCATGCTCGCTCTCTGACTTGGAGAAGATCAATATGTCATCAATGAAAACCAGAACAAATTTATTCAATACTTCTCTGAATACCCGGTTCATTAGATCGACAAAATAAGCTAGAGCGTTACATAAGCCGAACGGCATTACTAACCACTCGTAGAATAAGTCTGGACCTCTGAATGTTGTCAAAGGAACACACTCTTCGGCGATACGAAGCAGGTGGAAACCTGTAGCTAGGTCCATTCGGGAAAATATTTGTGCGCCATTCAAACGATCCAACAAATCATCAATCCACGAAAATGGATATTTGTTTTTCAATGTCTGCTTATTCAAGTCACGATAATCCACACATAGTTTGAGAGTACCGTCTGACTTCGGGACAAATACCACTGCTGCTCCCCAATCAGAGAAACTAGGCCTGATCAGACCCTTCCATACTAGCTGTCGAGTTTGATTGCATAACTCTTCTTTTTCCTTCAAGGTCAATCTTCTAATAGCATGAACTACTGGCCTTGCATTCGGAACTAAAGAGATTTTAAAATCAATTTATCTCTGCGGAGGTAAGCTAACGACTTCTTCGAACACATCCGCATAGTTCTTGACAACTGGGATATTTTCAATGTCGACCGGAATATTCTCCGTAACGACAGGAACAGGTTCTAATTGAGAAGGAGAAACATCTAAAGCTGACCAAAAGTCTTTTCTATCAGAATTCGGACCTTCACATGGAATGGTTATATAATTGCCTGATTTAATCTTCGCCCTTATGACTCTGTCAGCGCATTTAACCTCAGCGTCATATTTGGTTAACCAATCCATTCCCAGAATAAGATCAAACTCTGTAAAATTCATGACGATCGCGATAGTAGGGAATCGATAGCAGGAAAAAGAAACAGGCACTCTGCAAACCCAACTAATATCGAGGGAACCCCCAACCGGATTATGGACAGTCATGGGTTCTTTAAGCTTTCTCAAATTCAAATCCAGTTTCTTAACCGCATTCTTTGCAATAAAGCTTCGTGATGCACCTGTATCAAACAGTACTTTAACTGGGATGTTTATAACAGTAAGCATGCCTTCTAAAACATCTGGCCTTGCTTGACTAGCTAAGGGTTCAGAAGTTTCTGCTACTTCATTTACCTATACTACTTCAGATTTCTTTAATAGCCGGCAATCTTGCTTTACATGGCCAGCCCGATGGCAAAGATTGCATTTTCTTTTCTCTTGCAACTTGTTATTGGATTTAAATTTACCCTTTATATGTTTCTGAAGAGATGTGCAACTTATTGATAGATGTCCTTGCTTATTGCAGTTAGAGCAGGTGGCAGTTGTTACTGGCACTTTCTCAGATTTAACCTTCTTTCGATTGACCTTAGGTTTCTTTCTGACCCCAGATGTCGTACTTGCTTCCGGCTGTGTACTTGTCTCTGGGCTATCAGTTTCAAATTTCCTTTTGTTGCTAGAACTGACTTCCTCTTCATCGACAAAAAGGCCTCGCTTATCTAGATCTTCATAATGATAAGCCATGTATATCATTTCAGTAAAAGGAAGCTTCACATGCCCCATTACACTACTTTGGTACTTTCTTTGGAGCCCATTTATAAACCTCAGATTCTTCCTCTTCGGATTTTGAATTAGATGTAGTGCAAAATGAGAAAGTTCATTGAATTTCTTATGATATTCCGGAATGGTCATATCTCCTTGTATCAGATAATAGAATTCATCACATAACCGCTCAGTTGCTTCGGGAGGAATAAATCTTTCACTGAAAATCTCTTTAAATCTATCCCATGTAATATTACCTTCTGGATTATCCTTAATAATCGAATCCCACCAGAACAAAGCTTCTTCTTTGAGTGCCCAAGATGCCAGTAATCTTTTCTGGTCATCACTCAGCTTTAAACCTTCAAAGATTTTCTTAGCAGAACGAATCCAAGCTTGTGTTTCCATAATGGATTCTTTGCCCAAGAATGGTGATCCACCCAGATTTCGATACCTCTTTACTAGAGCTTCAATATCTGGGTCTGTATTACTTATTCTGTTTCTGCCACTCATTTTCTAGTGCGTCTGCAAATAGCAGACAAAGTGTCAGGTCAACAGAAAAGGTATTTGTAAAGCATAGAGACATATACTTGAATGTAAATGTGTCTACTACGGTGTATTTCATTCTTCTTCACTCATTCTAGGATATTACTAATCCTATATGAAATGAGTGATCCGTCTTAGAACACTACTGGTTCTATTTCTGACGAGCTCATTAATATGTTATATTCCAGAACTAAGCTTAACCAAAGCTCTGATACCACGTTGTGAATACCCCAAACCCCGTTCCACGGTGGCAAGGGTAATCTTTGGAATATAACACATAAACAAATAACAGTAGAATAGAAATAATAAAATACACCAGATAATGAATAACAGAATACACTGGATAAACATAATCATCAGAGTTACACAGTATACAGGATCATACTTAGTACAACATACAGTTCAGCTTTACATAAAATGTCTACAGCGGAAAACGAAACATAATATGTACAACAGGAGCTGAACAGCATAAAAAGAGATAAATGATAGAATCCATCTTTAGCTCCATCTATCCAGAAAGAGCCTGCTAAAACCTGAATACAAGGCTGTCCATGTAGAAATAGGGCACCCGATTTTGCAAGTGAAACAAACTACGAGTCAGTCATGGGACTGGTATGAGAAATCTACTTAACTTACTTTATAATATGGCCAATCTCAGGACCATGCCGCTAATGCAGAACGGGTTTTCTCCATTGGATTGCCAGTGCTTTGAAACAAGTAAATCATTTAAACATCGCAATGCTTTTTATAAAAATAAAGCCATTATAAGACTCAGTTCCCATCACACAATGCAACACAAACCGAAGGATAGAGTTTTACCCTATAATGGCCAAAATATGCTTGATACGAGCAAAACAAATCATTTGATATTATTGCTAGTGTTTATATGTTTCAAAAACAATTTCAATCATAACTATCAATCGTAGACGGCATTAATGCCCCCATACCACAATGTCGCCATATATAGGTATACAATCAAAACCGCATCATGTCGTATTTGGAAATTGGATTTCCGTCATAAACCAAGGCAAGGGATCGTCCTTACCGCTTCGAGACTCTCTAGCCCGAGCCTCAGGAACAGTTGCAACTTCCTCTTGGATCGTCATGGCCGGTCCACTCGATGTGGATTATAATGCCTGAACACTGCGTTTCCCCACACTACGGGGTGTAAACTGGTCATATCCCGACCAGGCCATCGGCTCCAAAGAGATCGAACTAACCGAGGCGCCTCGCTATCCATCATCCACATAAGTAAAATGCCCGGGCGTGTCAAACCCAAAACACCACTCCTAGCTAGAAAGAAACGCAGGTCCTCCATGATGTCCTCTCCCGTTTCTGGCTCATACCGGGGAGTGATGCTCGCGAAACAACGTTAAACACAAAGCTAGCTATTCAAAGCCTTGCTTTGATCATCAACCACAAAGCTCTGCTTTTCAACAAAAGCTTTGATCACAGCATCTCTGCATGCCACGTTGTCAATATACAACGTCAGACACACATCCATTTACAAGTCCGTTCTGGGTCTGAACGAAACCGGAGGCACTTTATACCTCGCACATCCGTACAATCAACAAGTACGTCCGGATGGCTACCACTTTAGCCCCCTTCAAGGTAGCTACTCCCATCGTAAGCATCAGTAGCACCCATCCATTCGATGTGAAGATTGTCGGTCTTGCACCGTCTTCATATCTTCGACTTCTAACCGTTGATCAATTATTTGAAATGAGAATTAACTCGGCCTTTTCAAATAATTCACGTATATTTAGAATTTCAAATCAATTCATTTTAATGGTTAAATTATTCGACATCAATAATTCTGTTCTTTAATGTAATTTTCAAGCCAAACACATTCAACCATCAAATATCCAATAAACCGGGTAAATTCAGTTTATTTCCATTCCATATCGTTTATAATGTTTTATCTTGATTTATCACTATTTTTATTCATTTAAAAATAGCCAATTTATATAAACGACGCTTCAGGCCATAATGCGGCCGTGAAGCTGTTTTTCTTTAGATTTGATTTACACATATCTGAAAATCTAACCGTTGGATCTTTGCAAATTTTATATCATTAGAAATATCTTTTCAAAACGAATCCAATGGTTCCAGTTTAGGGAAAATCCGACGGTCGGATCTTCCGGTACAATCGTTTGAAGTTACGATTTCAAAATACAAACTGCATCATCGTTATTCGATTTATTTTAATTATATATATATATATAATCGATTCTGGTGCTATTTTTCTTCAGATTTGAATTAAAAATTCCAAACAATCCAACCGCTGGATCTTTACAAAGTTGGTGTCGTTGGAAAGATATTTCCAAAGCGAACCCAACGGTTTCGGTTTTGGGAAAATCCGATGATCGGATCTCCCGCAATAATCGTTTGAAATCACGGTTTCAAAATACAAACTGCAGCTTCGTTATTCGATTTATTTTAATTATATTTATATATATAAATATAATTCATTCTTCGATTTCAAAACCATATTCAGTTTATATATTTGATAAAAATGATATTTTTATCCAACAGATATTTATTTCAACACATCGTTATTTTTAACAGTTCATATATATCATAAAAATGTGATTTTTATTGTAAAACAATTTATTTCAAAAAATGATTATTTTATATAGTTCATACATAAGGTAAAAATGTTATTTTTGATGTTAAAACAATTTATTTAAAACACTAATATTTTATATTTTCTATATATATGATAAAAATGTTATTTTTATCTTTCAAAGAATTTATTCAATACATGAACTTCATTCAACACTTGAATTTTATTAAACACATGAATTTCTATTCAACACATGAATATAGTTTCAACACATGAATATAAATCAAACACAGGAATATTTCAGAAAATTTTGGCAGCATTACGGCAGGGTAGTTAAAACCGACACCGTCCCGAGTACGGCTCCTCGCTCTACCTTAAAGCCTCGCAGCTTTTAACAATGGGGATTTTCAATATCTAGTTCGTACGCAGACGAATTTTCCCATATACTAATCCTATTGGGATTTCAACCACAATCAATCATTTCAAATCAATCATTCATGATATTCACCAAATTTCACATCAACCAATAATCCAAACAATATCACAACCAATACATATCGTCCATGGTCTGTGGACGAGGGGAGTATATATATATATAGATATATAGATATTCGCATATAAATATATTTCGGTTTCATTTCAATATCATTCAACGCATATATTAATTTTTTACAACGCATATATAACTTATACACCAAACATACAACTTATACAACGCTTATACATGAGGTGTACAACGCTTATATAACTCATACATCGACTATATAATTTATACATCGTCATTTCCATATCGTTTATAATTTAGAAATCTCACATTGGGTTCCACTCCTCCAAAGATCGTAGGAAGGTCATAAAAATATCCGGTCTCTTCTAGAATGTAGAAGACGTCCACACGAGTCCACTGTCTCTTGTTTCACTGGATTTCGACTACATAGCAAAAAGATACAATTTTTAGAAGATTAATCAACTTTGCGACACTTTTATATGTTGAAATCAGTTTAAAAATAATCAGCCGTATACCTCAATGAATCGTTCAAAACTAGGTCTCGATTTTGCGATCAAACGGTGTAACGGTTGGAGGATCGGCTTGCACGAGGTCGAAGAGTGTGGAGAGGCGCACGTACGCTAGGAAGGGGGCCCACTTCGGTGGCCTATGTTGGCGTCGGCGACGGCTCAAAGTCTCCGACTTTGGGAGGCTGGATCTCGCGATATACACAACGATAGAGTGTGTACTTTAGATGGATTTGAAGAGGGGGTCACGATCTACAAAAACCATAGCTGGGGCTCTTGTTTTTATTGAGTGTGGAAGGAGAAATCGGTGGGGGAAGCCATCGAGCGGTTTCCGTCTTCGCCTGGAAGTATTTACGGGGAGAGAGAAAGTCAACGAGAAATGTGATTGGCCCTCCCCCTTTTTTATATTTATTTAATTCTCTAAACTCAAAAATACCCCTTTCTCTATACGAACACTAATTCAAACCCAACGACTGTCGTCCCTAGCTAAATACCCTCATTCCGAACACAATGGGATATGTTTCGTAGGCCCATTCGACTGTTTTAGTCAGTTTCTATTCAAATTAAAATATAAAACATTCAATATTTGATTTGAACGTACATTTCAATTTGTCGGGGCCACAAACTGATCCCAAAAATCCCAGAAAAATAAATCTAGCTATGTTTTGACAATACGGTCCCAACAAAACTAGTTTCGTCGAATTCTAAGACCGTTTGAAAAATGGCCCTTTTCTGGTCGATCCAATTTAACTTAAATTAACCAAACACATTTTCCTTCGCCACGCTCACATATTAACTTCAAAAATTATGGAATTTTAAACCTAGCAATAATTTGACATCCCGGATCCAACAAAAATGGTTTCGTTGAATTCTGAGGTCGTTTGCAAAATGGTTATTTTCACGGGCTATATAAATCCTATAGCGACCTTTCTGAAAATTCATTTGGCCATAAATTTTGATTCCCACTATGAAACTTCGATTTTTCAGATTCGTTAGAAACATATTCATAAACAGATTTAAATATTTTTGGTTTCACTAAAATCCGTTTTATTTTGCACCCGGTACAGTTAGTCAAAGTTTGAATTCAAATTTTGAAACTGCCGCGCCATTTCAGGCCTTGTTTATAATTTAAAATAAATATATTTATTTTCAAGCATCGATTCAAACATACTTTTCGTCGTTATTATTTAAAATAATTTATTTTAAATATTTAAAATCCACTAAAATATCCAAAATTTTAAACTGGTTCAGATTTTCCGGGTTGTTACGATTAAGCTAATACGTTATTAGAAAGCAATTTGGGATGAATTTAGAAAGTGGAGGCCATTGCTAGGGTTTCGAGGATGTAAATGGCAGATGGAAAAATGAATGAAACTGAATTTCCTAACCCTATCAGCCCTTCCGTAACCTTAATCCTAAAATGAGTTATGGGCCTAGCTGCTAATCACCCTAATTAGGCCCGGTTAAGCTATTTTTCACCTTCCAAACCTAGTTTCAGCGATATCTCTCAAACGGTAAGTCCATTTGGCTATTGTTAGCACTCTACGGAAAGGTAAACCATCATCTGAATCCAATGGAAGTGGTTTCAGGTTAAATATCCTTAACAATCAAAAGTTATAGGTGAAACAAGATTCGCTAGGACAAAATGGTCATTTAAAAATCAGCAAAAATCGTGAACATGAGAAATGATCCCGTTATACGACTTTACGACCTCGTATGAAAATGAAATAAATATTCTACGATCCTCTGATGCGTAGGATGCGGATCGTTACAGAAGTGGTGTCATGGTATGGAGCCCAGACATTTTTACTTATGTGGATGATGGATTGCGAGGTACCTCGAAATATTTGTTGCTACTGGCCAAGTGATAGGTCCGATAGGACCGGGAAACGTGTGTTCAGGAATAACCGATCCACTAAAGTATGTGTGAACCGGCCCTGCAGGATCCAAAGGCTTTCCAGCGTCCGAGCCTTGAGTCATTTTGCTAGAGGTGACTCAAATCGGTAAGGAGACCATCCGTTGCCTTGACTCATGATGGAAACCCAATTTCCAATACGACATTGCGGATTTGATTACAAAACCTATATTTGGCGACATAGTAGGATGGGGTACTATGTCGTCTAGGATTGATACATTTATATTGAAAAGTGTTTTAAACTGACTAGACACTAATAATAATATCAAATGATTTTTGTTTTATACGTATCAATCATATTTGACCATTATAAGGTAAAACTCTATCCTCCGGTCTGCGTTGCATTGTGTGATGGGACTTGAGTCTTATAATGGTTTCATTTTTCTAGAAAGCATTGCATTGTTTAAATGATTTACTTTATTTATGCACTGGCAATCCAATGGAGTAAACCCGTTACGCATTAGCGGCGTGGTCCTGTGATTAGCCTTATTATCAAATAAATTAAGTAAGATTTCTCATACCAGCCCCATGACTACTCGTAGTTTGTTTCACTTGCAAACTCGGGTGCCCCTATTTCCACACGGGTAGTCGAGTGGTTTGTTTTGTAGATATTTATTTATTGAGCAGGATTCTGGATTGAAGCTTAAAGCTGCATCCAGAGCATTGATAGGGTTCCGCTATGTTAGTATATTGGTTTCGCTGCATTGTATAAAATTTATTGTAAATTAATCTTCCGCTGTAGAATTATTTTTCGATGTACTCTGATATATTCTGTACTCTGATGTAACATTATTATGATGTTTATAAAAGCCTTTTGTTATTTATTCTGATGTGTTGTATGCCCAGAGTTAGCGTATCCGGGCTTCGAACGGTCTTGGTCGATTTAGCGATTGATTAGGTTCGAGTGAAATCCATATCGTTACAGATGGCCTACCTCGATCGAGATCGGGTCATGGCAATGTCTGGGTGATTATGGATCGTTTGACCAAATTAGCGCATTTTATTCTTGTTAAGTCTAATAGGTCATCTTCTCATCTATCTAAGTTACATATTATGGAGGTCTTGAGATTTCATTGTGTTTTTAGTTCAATCGTTTGTGATAGAGATCCTCTTTTACCAATGAATTCTAGCGGAATCTCCAAAAAACTTGGGTACAAAGCTTAATTTCTACATAGCTTATCATCCACAGTCTGATGGACGGACTAAACGGGTGAATCGTATTATAGAGGATTCACTTTATGCTTGTATACTTTATTTTGGTGGTATTTGGGAAGACCACCTACTTCTTATAGAGTTCACTTACAACAATAATTTCTTGTATATTATCGATATGACTCCTTTCGAAGCCTTATATGGAAGACTATATCGATCATTATCTTATTGGCTAGAGTCAAGTAGAAGTTGGATTTAGGTCCCGACTCTATTCATGAAGCTTCTGAGAAGATTGATCTTATTCATCAAAGAATGAAAGCAGCTCAAAGTAAAGAGAAATCCTATACGGAAAACTATAGGAATCGTCCAAAGTTCTCTATTGGTAATCTCATGTTCATTCGTGCTTCTCAATGGAAGGGAAAATGCGTTTAGTTGTACTGGGAAGTTAGCTCCTAGATACATAGGATCAATACATATTACTAAACGTTTTGACCCAGTTGCATACCGAGTATCACTTTTACCTCAAATTTTTGGTATTTATGACGTACTTCGCATATTTCGGCTTTACAAGCATCTTCGTGATTCAGATTCAGTTGTTGATCTTAAAATTTTGCAAGAGCTTGAGATCTCACTGGACTTATATATCATGCAACATCTTGTTCATGTACTTGCTTCAGAGGTTAGGCACCTTCAAAATAAAGTTGTCCCGCCTGTGAAGATTCAATGGTCTTCTAATCCTAATTATTGTACTTGGGAAATCAAAGAATTTATCGACCGAACATATTCTGGTTTTTTTTCTTATGTCATCGGGAGTAGTAAATGTTAACTCAAGCCTTTCTATTTTCCATTTCAAGTTGAAATAAATCAAGTTGGATATGTCTATTCCATAGAAATTGCATGGACGCAATTTTTATAAAAGAGAGGTCTATAATGACCTTGATTTTGTGATTACATGTGTAAGAAAATCATAACTATGATTATAATTTGAAATTGAGGAAATAAATATAAATTTGGAGAGGATAATCCATATAATTAATTAAACTGGATAATCAATGAATTTTGTGTTAATATGAGAAAACATGTTGATTTGGGAGTAAACTGAATTTAAATGTAGTGGTAAAAAGAATTTATTCAACATTTGTTTATTGAGTAAATATAAATATAAAGAAAATAAAGTTTCAAAAACTTTATAATGCGAATCTATGGTAAAAATATATGGTAAATATTTTATTTGCTAAAATGCAATAATTTTGTAAATTATTACTAATGGAGAATTTTTATTGTAAAAAAGGTATTTTTAAACTTAGTTGGGTGGCAATTAAAAATATAATAAGTGAAATATTTATTAAAAATTAATATTAAGTGTAAAATGTTTTAAAATGGTTTGTGCATTTATTTTAACAAGAAAATGAATTTTGAGTAATTTTAATGTTAAAAATATTTGTTTTAAACAAAAGAAAATGTAAAATAAACTTCTAGTTAAAATTTTATTGTGTTTACATTTAGAAATTATGGTTAAATTGCTTTAAATGATTCAAATATGTTGTTAAAAAAATTAAATTTAAGACAAGTGAATTGTAGACACTTTGATGCTAAAATGTGTTAAATGATGTAAAACTTGTGTTAAATTGTTAAGTTAATGACGTAATTAAGTTGAACATAATCACACATAGGCTAATGGGTAGGATGTGGGTCCAAATTTTAGAATAGACATAGAGTAAATTGGTACAATACATGCTAATTTTTCCTCCTATCTTCTTCCTCCCTGATAATTGCAAATCCTGAGAAAGTTCTCCTCTCCAATTTGTAAATCAAAGCTTTAGAACCTAAAATCTTAACAAAGAGCTTGTTAATACTATAAAATCAATCTACCAATAATTTATTTCTAAAATTTCTCAAATCCAAAGAAGATTGTCACTGTAACTTGTCTTTCTCTATTGCATGTTTGTATTTTTAAATCTACAGGTAACAAAATTTATTCTCGAAGCAAAAGATTCATTATTTTTTTTGCAAAATCACTTCCAATTTGCTTCTTCTTCGCCCCTAATCGCCTAAGTTGAGTAAAAACTAACACTTCTAGCTTGAATTAGTATGCTTGTCCATGTTTCGATTGTTGATTTCATTTGATGCAAACAAAAATATGAACTTCTAATGTTTTCAGCAACTTGATGTTTTTGTTCATCTTTGTGAGCTTGTTGCTCTTTCAATTTGCACCGAAACCATGCTAAAAAAATTCTTGATTATAGTCCGTATGTTGCTCTGTCTATGTGTTGAAAATCATGTTTAGATTCCATCTGAGCCCATGCTGAAACTTAGTTCAAAAATCAAAGCGAACAAGGTTAACTTACTTGTAGAAATTGCGCTCATAGGAAAGCATGGGTCGACTTGTAGGTCAACACATGAGGAAGGTCGGTCTACCTTAAGGTCGACCTGGCCAGCAAAGGTAGTCGACCTAGGAATTGCGATTCTAAGTGCCTGGTTGATCCACTTATCATGTATTATGTTGAATTGTTTTTCTAAGTTTTCCCTGATGATTTCTTCTAAGTTTTTTATGCAACTTTTGAGTTGTATTAAATTGGCTAATTCCTACAAATAGAAGAGCCGAGCCTAGTGATAACTCGTACAACGGATTGATGGTTTTGTTCTAACTTTTAGTATGTTGCTTTTGTTGAACTTCAGTTGATTTTACTTAATTTGCGCACGTGTTTTCAAAATCGATTTCAAAAGAGATTTTGATTCAAAGCCGGGTTTTTACACAAATATTTTACAAAATAAATTTATGAAAATATAATTATGTTGATAGCTATTATATATGCATAATCTCTACTATAAAGTGATTTTAAAAGAAATTATTTTCAAACTGTTGTCAAAAATCATTTTAAACTCATTTTCGAAATACTATATTATATAATCACATGTTTTTGCACTTTCGAAAGAACGAGAAAACAATTTAAAAGATATGATAAACCACGTGGTATGGGACACATAAGTTTACTATATTGGTTCACTCTGGACTTGTTCCATTAAAGCTACACCAGCGTGGAATTAACTAATGAAAGTCTAAGTGGACTGTGTGTTGTGTATATAACAAGTAAATATCTAATTGTATAAGCAACTTAATATAGTAAAATAAATAAATAAGAGTAATCACACCGGAGATTTTATACTGGTTGAGTCTCCCATCCTACATCCAGTCTCCAAGCTTCCCTTTGTTATTTCACTAACCAATTGCCCTCGCTTCGCCCAGAGGAATAAGCTTCAATAAAAAAGAGTTTCTTTGATAAGAGTGTGTTCTAGACAACACAGATTTTGATTAATAGTACAATGATCTTCATGTATCTCCTTAGAGTTGTATACTAGATAGTGTATAAGAATATGTAAATATACACGATCGTGATTACAAGATCTGAATTGTAACACCCCGAATTTTCTATTAACACTAAAGTTGCTAAAATATTAATAAGTGTGTAAGAGAGGGGATGTATCTAATATGAATATAAAAATATTAATAAGTGTGTAAGAGAGGGGATGTATCTAATATGAATATAAAAATATTAATAAGTGTGTAAGAGAGGGGATGTATCTAATATGTATATAAAAACAATAATAAGTGTGTAAAAGGGGGGATGTATCTAATGTGTACATTGTAGAAAATATATATATATTTATGACATGAATAGAAGTTTATTAATATGCTGAGTGTTTGCTGAGTCACTTCTGACTCATTGCTGAGTCAACAAGATAAACCCCATCTTGTCTGAACGGCTGCGGTTATTTCTAGGTTAAATCTAATGGCCTAAATGAATTCTAAAATCTATAAATAAGTGGGTAGACCCTAGACCTAAATCACTTGTAAAATTAGAGAAGCTACCGTCATGCTGCTGCCATGGAGTTCAGCATAGCCGTCACAAACTAAGAAGAGGAAGCCTAATCATCTACAACTAAATCTACACAAACCAAATCAAAAGATCTCTCTTTCTCTAATTCTTTTCTTTTGTTGGTGAGTATGATGATT
This sequence comes from Allium sativum, assembly GCA_030737875.1. Taxonomy (NCBI): domain Eukaryota; kingdom Viridiplantae; phylum Streptophyta; class Magnoliopsida; order Asparagales; family Amaryllidaceae; genus Allium; species Allium sativum. The sequence goes on from JASFAX010003586.1 coordinate 32,525, forward strand.
CTCACAAGACTATTACAAACTAATTTGACTCAGTTATGAATGGATCACAAGAAAGTGATGTGATTTGTAATTGTAAATTCTATATATTGTGGATCTCTTATTATGTTATTATGTTGTCGTATGATGTAAATTATATATGCTATGTCATGCTATGTTGTAAATTCTCTTATGCTATGTCGTGCTATGTTGAGAATCATGTCAAGCTATGTTATACTATCATACTATGCCATGTTATAAATCATGCTATATTATGTTGAAAAATCATGATGTTGTTGGATCATGCTTAAAGTTATGTTTTTTTTTCTTAATTTAAATGGATCTTGTTTATGGGAATTTGCCTATTAGGTTAGGTGTACCCATAAACTTGAAACTATAATTAAATAAAACTTGATTATGGGAATTTGCCTATTGAGTTAGGGTGTACCCATATAAAACCATGTTGTTAAAAAAATTAGATGATGTTGATTCACACATGTTCATATGTAAGTTTATGAAAATTGATTGAGATCATATTAGGTGAATTTTGAACAAGTTGACACCTTTAGATCCATGACATGTATAATCTATGCAAGTTGGACATATGCAAGTTTCACCCCTTATTATGATTCATTTGGTCACATATACATGTTGTTATTATGATAATCTCTTTTATGCTATGAGTTAGGCTATTCGAGTCTAACATATATTTTGCGAATAAACGTTCAAACGTGGGGTAGGGGTAATATTAGGAATTAATAAATTGGGTGCAATTTTGTAAGATGTTGCATACCATGAATGAATGTCCATAATTGAGTCAATTATGGACATTGTTAAAAATTGGAAGTAATTAATAATTCAAGTAGGGAATTATTAAAATTGGGGGAAAGTGGATTATTATTAATAATCAATGCTTAGGACACGAGGTTGGACCCGTTTGTGATGTAAACCTGCCCGGACCCGCCCGGCAAATCCAGTAGTCACAAATGTCGGCCCAATGTGAGAGGTCCTAGGCCCAAACTAAAGCATAACAATTGTAAAGACACGAGGTTAGACTCTTTTATGGTGTAAGACTGCCCGGACCCGCCCGGCAAATCCAGCTGCCATAAATGCCAGTCTAATGTGAGAGGTCTTTATGAGGTTATGACCTTAATGAACTAAGAAATACTTAACCAGATAATCATGTAAGGTGGGACATGGGGGTTAAGTAGGTGCCTTGGGTGGCATGAGGAATCTGGTGGTTGCCTTTAGAGGCATTTGAAATACGATTAGACTTAACCAAACACACATGTAAATGAACATGACTAAGTGGGTTAAGTGGGATGGACTAATGGGGACAAGCTTAGGTGGAATGCTTGTGGTAAATAGTGGGGGCCCATTTCAACCAGTATCCCAAAACGTATCTTTGTGGGCTCGACCCAAGTCGAGGACGGGACACGCATACTGGGTTTGACTATAAGAGGCCAAAACAGGGAGCGGTGGCAACGCAAGTCCAACGGGTTTCATATGCGTGTGTGGACCCGGGCTGGTAGGTAAGACGTTGTTGCATCGTGTAGGTATAAGCCGTGCATGTCCGTTGTATCAGGTTGCCACTTTAGGGGAGTGATACACCCCACTGTGGGGCCAGCACGGGTATCTACGAGTTAGGGAGCCGATCGAATAATGGGAAGTAGGGTACACCTAGTGGAGATAGGGGCAGGCGGCACCTATGTAGTCAGCTAGGGGTACGTAAAGCCATTGGGAAAGTTTCTAAGTGAAGCTAAGTGGGATGAATCTTTAGGGTGACTGGTGTGGTGCAGTATAGTGTTTATCCTTTAGTATTTAGGAGCGCCTATAACGTTGCCTTTAGCGATTGTCTATGTCCTTAATCTGCTCTTCATAGACATTTTCTTGTTTTCCAGCTTATGCCTTAGTCCAGTTATTTTGGTAATAGTATTGTAGAATTATCATATTCACCAGACTTTATGTCTGATCCCCTCTTTTCCATCCTTTTTCTCCCTTCAGGTCCGCAGGTTGGGCCAAGTTCTAGTGGAGTCTAGTTGGATCGCTTATCTTCTGGAAAGCTTGGACTGCTGAAGTAAAGTCCAGCTTGTTATCTTTCTTTTTAATGGCTATTCATGTAATGGGATTATGTACTTGTTTTATCAAGATAGATATTGTACTTGACATTGATTGTGGTGTTATGATGTAATCAAACATGTTTTGACTTCTGCTACAATGAAATAAAGTTTTTGAATTTCCAAGTACTATTTTATATCTGTCTTGTTGTAATTTTACTGTTCTATATTCACTTAAAACCTCCATGGAAGTTAATGCATTCCCTTTGTGAGTGACATTAATGGACGTGGGGTGTTACATGAATGCAAGAAGTACAAGAGAGATAGATTAGATAGATGGAGTAAAGAATTGGATTAGTTTAGATTAGTTGGCTATCTTGATCCTGAATGTAGAGTGTGTGTGTGTGCATATATATCGTTATAGAGTTGCTTTGAGTAGTTGCTTCTTTTTCTTTCAGTCCTGGAGATGCTTTTGTTCATAGATGAAGAGTTTTGAAGAAGACATGTAGAGGCACCCTTTCAGATTTGACTATTGTATCTTTAAAAAAATCCCGAACCAAGTTTCATATGTTTGGGGACAAAGGTCAGGAAGTCTAATCTGGGTATTTAAAAAAATTCCAGTGCTTGAGATTAGACGTCTAATGCTCTGTAGTCAAACATTTGACCTGGTATATATAAAAAAATTCAGATCCTTAGGTCAAACGTCTAATTTATGCTACTAGACGTCTGACTTTGCAATTCTTCATATAAGTGTATTTTCTTATCTTCTTCTTGTCTTGTCTTGAATCTTCAATCACGGCCTTCTTTATATCTACATAAAATCAATTGACATATATATATATATATATATATTATTTTATAATTATTGCCATCCAAACTATCTAGTGGAGGTTATAGAACCGACTCCCCTTTTTTGATGATGAAAAATATACAATTTGATTAATAATTAAATAAATATTTTACTATTGGAGAGTTCAAACTTTTAATAATCTACTATGAGTTTCAAACCTGTAATGATCTATTTTGAGCTCCCCTAAATATATGATCTCCTCATATATACATGAATCTATATACTCCTTTCTATCCCTTTGTCATTATAAAAAATAAATAAACATAGAACTCAAATGACATGTGTATGACAAACAATATATATATCACATAAACACATAAAAATAAATAAACATAGAGCTCGACCTGCCACGTGGAGGCCATCTCGGGTCGGGTCCGCCATGTGTCAGTCGATGCTAATAATCAGGGCTAGGCGGTCAGGCCTAGTCTTCACGTAATACATAGTCCTCCCCGTATTGTGTAGCACATGTGTTGTTCGATCCAGAAATTTAGAGGTAGAGTAGGCCATAACTGACCGGGAAAAGTGCCTCAAAGACCGGGTTCGTGGCTTTTGAACGTCTCCAAGCTTCGAGCCGACATGGGTTGGCTCGGTATGACCGACCGAGGAAGTTTCAAACCGAAACATTGGTGGAGGAAGCGAAGAATCGTGTCGACCCGGGGTATTTCGACTCGAAAGTAGAATTTAGTCTTAAGGCCTAGGAGTGCTCATTTAGGTCGAACCATCCTGAGTCGACCCGAGACGTGGATCGAACCGAATATAAATGATATCATATCCAAGTAAATTGATCTAACAAAAGATTAAGCCCACATCCTGAACACCTTTTCTGACAGAGAGTTTGAGTTGTGACGACCTTAGTAAAAGGCGCGTCAACAATACATAATTTTTTTCCAACATCCATTTAATGGCATGTACAAATTAGTTTCTCAATCGATGTATGATTTGTAATGTAATGATGACTTGAGGGCATTTTGGTTTTGTTGCATCTTAATTTCATTTTACAATATAACTTTTGTTTTTTAGTTTTCCAAACATGTTTTTCCTTTTTTATTCACTTTGAAGTTTTAATGGAAAAATATATATCAACTTTTAGTTCAAAATCTTTATCTTCTTCAAGACTAAAGGCTTAAAGCAATTGTTTCAAAACATTTGTCCAAAGGCATTATTCAAACAAGGTTTCAAAGCAAAGAAACATAAAAAAATATTGTGGTGATACACTATTTATTTATTTGTAAACGTTTGTAAATAAATGTTGAGTATTTTTTTTTGGTATCTTGATTAAATGATAATGTTGGAACTGGTTAAAACTGTATTTTTATTTGTTTTGCAAATTTGAAGAAATGCTCTTTGTAACATGTATGCACTGATGTTTCACAGCACCTGTATGCACTGTTATTATTATTACTATCATCATCATCATCATTATCTTCAAACCGACCATTAGGGAGGTTTGCCTATTGTAAGAGAGGCTAAATCAATTTGTTTGAAGCCGGTTATTATCGAAACAAATCTAGCATCGTTTACAAATAGAACAACTTCTCTTCTTATCTCCCTGGATTTCTCATTTAATCCCTGCCTGTCGTATCTGAATTGCATCACACTCAAGTATCTCACGTTTCTTCTCATCCATTATGACTAATTCAGATATCTTTTTAAAACGAGTTATCGGGTAGCAAAATCCTTGGATTCAAATTCGAACCTTAGCTAGCTTCATTATTTCTTTGTTGATCTGACTATCAAATAATTTTCCTTCAAACTCTATTTCGCTCTTGAATATATCATTTTAATGACCAAGTATAACACTTCCTCTTGTTTAATTTTATACATTTTTTAATTATAATCGAAAGCATTTTCTTTTGAAAATTTCATGTTAATTAATGATGGTTGCTTGATTTCAAGTTGGTGATTGATGTGGCTTGATTTATTATATTGATTTATTTCAATTTTGAACTTTTATTGTTGATCTTGATTTCATTTTCATTTTTTGCAATTTTGTAATTGTTGCCATGTTGCAATTGTTGTTGCAACACGTCTTTAAACCTACCTGTTCAGCATCCCACGTGCATAGCTCTGCTCCTGCATGCTTAGTATATGGTTACCATCCAACAAGATCAGTTTTAGATCTTATAATTCTTGCATTCCTACCATATGTGAAGCTACTGCATCTTGCCACCATAACTGCCAACCCATTCACATATAAGCCCGATAAATCATTGCACTTACCATTGTCTTTAGATGGCACATTATTAGTGCAAATATGTTACTATATTATGCATGTTTGTACCCCTATGAATTTTGAAGCAGTTGGAGATGCCGAAAAGCTTACAGTGTCTAAAAGTTGCATAGTAATATTATAATTAGTGTAGATGTCCGGTAATAATCATTGCCTTCAAAAGAAATGCCAAAAGAGGAAATAGAGAAATTTGTGAGCCAAACTGGTGGACGTAAAACCTTAATATCATGTCTACATATGGCATCTCAACCCTTATAAAAAACAGAAGCTAAACAACGTCTGGTGTCAAGGATTAAGTAATAAGACCATCGGTCTGAGTGATACCCATATATTGTATTATGTATACATTGGGCTGGGCTGAAGCCCATTCTCTATTTGTTTTATCAACAAAACGTTGGCAACGTTATATAAGGCCAGCAATGTACAATGTAATGAACTATTCAGTTTTCATCAATACAATTTCATTCTCAATCTGATTTTCAATATGGTATCAGAGCAACAAAGCCTTGCGGCATAATAAAAGGATCAGATTCAGAAATTAGCAAGTCAAAATTCAATAAAACTGAAAGAAAATCATCAAAACAGAAAGGAAGTGAGTCTCCTCAGTCATATTTCATCATTGGAGATCAGAACTGCCTCGCCAAGAGGTAGAATCAGAGTGATTTCATCATCTTCCACGTTCTTGGCTGCAGTTTCAGCCATCAGACTTTGCAGTCCTCCTCTGGCACGAGACTGGTTGCAGAGATCATCATTTCTGACGATCTTGCCATCCAAGTTGCTCGTTTTTTTGAAACTATTGCCCTCATTCACCCTTGCATTGGTTGCAAAATCACTTAACAGTGATTCTACCGTCCAAGTATCATCATCTACCATCCAAGAAAGCTTTTCTTGAACCCCCACATGGCTGGATCGTCAGGTCAGGCACTCAGTTCAGCCAATTCAGGCACCGCTCCACCAACAATTCCTCCATCACCAAGCTTCCAGTTGATAAAGCCCAAAACCCACATAATTACCATCCCTTTAGACGAGGATAATTACATGATTTGGAAGTTTCAAGTGGAAGCGGCATTGAAGGGATATGGACTTCTTGATTTCATCAAGGGAACAGTGCAAATTCCACCTGTTATGGTTCATGACAAAGATGGTAATCTCATTAGTAACCAAGAATACTTAAACTTTCAAAGGCAAGACAATCTGCTTGTATCATGGCTAATTTCATCAATAAGTGCCAGCATATTACCACGTATAATTGGATGCAATACATCATATGCTATCTGGACTACAGTTGAGCAAACTTTCAGTGCTCAATCTGCAGCCAGATCTATGCTATACAGAAGACAATTACAATGTATAAGAAAAGATGAGATGTCCATGAATGAATACTTGACTAAAGTAAAGACTCTGTGTGACAAACTGAACTCAACTGGACACATGATCAGTGAGAGTGAACAAGTTCTTTACATTACTGGGGGATTGGATGAGGAGTATGAGTCTATAGTTACGTTCATTGCTTCTCAAAAGACTGTACCTGATCTGCAATACGTATATTCATCACTTCTTGCACATGAAGGAAGAGTTGAACAGAAGAAATTATCTCAATCAGAATTCTCTGTCAACTATGCCTCCACAGCCAGAAATAAAGGTCAGCAAAAGGGAATTGCTGGTCAAAACAACAAGCAAGAAAATCAGTTTTACAGAGGAGGCACCAATCAAAGAGGAAGAGGTAGAGGAGGCAGATTCAATAATAACAGTAGACCAAAATGCCAAATATGTGAGAAATTTGGGCATACAGCAAACAAATGCTATTTCAGATTTAACACAGAGTATAATGTCAATCAACAAAATCAGAGAGGACCTAATGTCAATGTGACTCAAATGGGACAGCAAAGAACAAATGCTGAAGGTTCAAGAATGCAGACACAAGGAACAAATAATGATGATTCTGGGAAATCAGATGAAATAAATCTTGATGATTGGTATCCAGACTCAGGAGCAACTAATCATGTTACAAATAGCCTACAGAACCTGAATCTGGGGAATAAAAGCTATTCAGGTATGTGTTCTGTTTCTTTAGGAAATGGTGAAACTATTAGTATATCACACATTGGTTGTGGATCCATAAGTGGAAAGAGGGAACTCTATTTAAATAATTTACTTAGGGTCCCCAAGATTAAGAAAAACTTGATTAGTGTGTCACAATTTGCTAATGACAACCAGGTGTACTTTGAGTTTCACCCAAATTACTGCCTTGTTAGGGATTTACTGAGTAAAAACATATTACTACAGGGTAGTTTGGATAAAGGGCTGTACAAGTTCAAGAATATGAAGTGCAGACATGCCGGTGACAATGGAAATCATTGTTATAATGTTGAATCTATTACTGATAATCATGTTAGATCTGTTGATAATCATGTTGAAACTATTACTGATGACAAGAACATGTACAATACTTTTAATGAATGGCACTGCAAATTAGGACATCCCAATATTAAAATTATGAAGCATATTCTGAATGAAAATAAAATCAAATGCAATGATATACCTGATCATTATATGTGTAAACACTGCCAAATTGGCAAGAGTCATAGACTCCCATTCACTGAATCTGATACAAAGTACAGCAAGCCACTTGAACTTGTTGCTGCAGACTTATGGGGTCCCTCTCCAGTAGCAACAAATCATGGATACAGGTATTATCTTTCATTTGTTGATGCATTCACTAGATACACTTGGATTTATCTACTTAAAAATAAATCAGATGCATGTAATATGACAAAACAGTTTGTGACCTTAGTTGAAAATCAAACAAACTGCAATGTCAAAATCATGCAAACTGATGGAGGTGGTGAATTCAAGTCTTTAAAGAAATTCTTTGATAGTAAAGGCATACTGCATAGAATAACCTGCCCACATACTTCAGAACAGAATGGGCTAGTTGAGAGAAAACATAGGCACATAGTAGAGACTGGGCTTACATTGATATCACAATCCTCAATGCCTTTAAAATTTTGGCCAGAGGCTTTTGTGACAGCAGTGTATTTAATAAATAGGATGCCCACTAAAGTTTTAGAATATAAATGTCCATATGAAATGATGCACAATGTGAAACCTGATTATTCTGAATTGAAAACTTTTGGTTGCCTATGTTTTCCCCATCTTAGACCCTATAACAAGCATAAAATAAGCTTAAGATCAAGCCCATGCACCTTTCTTGGTTACACAGAGAACCAAAAAGGGTACAAGTGCTTGGACAACAGTGGGAGGTTATACATTTCAAGACATGTTGTGTTTGATGAACATGTGTTTCCATTTGCAGAAAAGGGTATTAGAACTACCAAGAAAATTATTAGCACTGAGAGGTGTACATTAGCACCACCAGAATTGATACAAGACATGGTGAATAACTATGATCAGCAGATGCATGATGAAGAAAAGGATAGGGAGAGTGTGCCCAGTACAAGATCCAGTTATAGTCCTGGTAATTCTATCATTGGTGAAGATGACAATGACCATAATATTGGTGAAAATGAAGCTATTGACACAGATTCAGGAGGTGGAAACAGCAACACTACAATAAACACTAGCAGTGATGATGAACCACATGATCAAAATAGACATCATATGATGACAAGAGCTAAACATGGTATATTCAAGCCTAAAGTATACACTACAGCCATAGAAGACAGAGAACCAATGAACTATCATGAGGCTGTGAAATGTGATAAATGGAAATGTGCCATGGATGAAGAATTTGCTGCTCTAATGAAAAATGAGACATGGAGTTTAGTAACTGCACCAAAACATAAAAATATCATAGGGTGTAAGTGGACCTACAGACTAAAAAGGGCAGCTGATGGTAGCATACAGAAATACAAGGCAAGACTAGTGGCCAAGGGATATACACAAGAATATGGGTTTGATTTTAAAGAGACCTTCTCCCCAGTGGTCAAACATACTACCATAAGAATAATTATCTGCATTGCATTGTATAATAAGTGGTGCATTAGACAACTGGATGTTTGCAACGCATTTCTAAATGGAGAACTAAAGGAGGATGTATATATGGAGCAACCAGAGGGGTACAAGACAAATCATAGCATGAATTATGTATGTAAACTGAACAAGGCAATTTATGGACTGAGACAAGCATCTAGAGTATGGTATGATAAACTTAAAGACACATTCATGATTCTGGGTTTCAATACAGCTAGATCAGACAACTCTCTGCATATTAAAAGAAAAGGAAAGGATGTCACATTCATACTTGTGTATGTTGACGACATTTTAATCACTGGAAGCAATCAAGCAGAAGTTGATAAGATAGTTCGATACTTAGATCAAACATTTTCTATCAAAGACTTGGGAAGTTTGAATTACTTCCTAGGAATTCAGGTTAGTCAAAACTCCAAGGA